>JAQFZG010002237.1:0-17386 GCA_034695465.1 Entomobrya nicoleti
GTTGGTGTGGGACCCCCTTGGATTCCTTGCCAATTCCAGGAGCAAGGCTAGGATCGTTCTCCAGGATATCTGGAAATACAAGATTGGTTTGGAGGATGAGCTGCCAGGTGTAAGCAGATTGAAGCCGCGGTTGCTGAAAATGCCAAAGTGTTTCAGGATGAAGGTTACTCCAGTAAAGCCAATGTCAGTCCCACTGCTGGAGTTCAAGCAAGTATTGATGGCCTTACGTATTGGAAGGTTTGTGGAGTCGGAGCTGGACATCAAAATCAATGGTGTCGTTTATTCGACAGACTCCATGACGGTGCTACGCTGGATAAGGGCGGAGGTGAGGCGGTTCCAGACTTTAGAGGCTACCCGGGTTGGCAAAATCCAGGAGCACACTGGTGCCCAGCTGTGGAGATGGGTGCCCACCAAGGAGAAATTTGCAGACGATGGTACTCGGGAGGGCAAAGCAGACTTTATCCCTGAAAGCCGGTGGTGGAATGGAACGGACATCCTGAAACTTTCCCCAGAGGAATGCCCAAAAATTGTTAATGGTCAAATGGAGGAGACGGAGGAGCTAGATCCGAAGAAAGAATTTGTTGTTGAACACGCGGAGGTGCCATGTTTCCCATTCCCTGAAGTCTGTCAGTTTTCCAATTACATGAGGCTAGTCCGCTCTACTACCCATGTTTGGAAATTTGTTGAATGGATGAAGAGAAGGAAGAAAACCAACATTATTTTGAGGAAACAATGGAGGTGGGTGCAAGCTCTTGGAGACATTTTCTGGAAACGGTGGCAATGGGAATTAATCCCCCCGTTTCGGCAAAGGCAGAAGTTGCATGAAAAGCTTCCAGCACTGGAAGTAGGTGACATGTTCGAGAGCCCCAAGCGGAATCATTATTCATTGGGAGTGGTGACTCAGGTTTACTCTGGAATGAATGGCGTGATTCAAGTTACAGATGTGAAGATCTCCACAGGGATGTACCGAAGACCAACGTTCAAGATGGGGAGCTGGACATCAAAGCCGTAAAAGCTCAAGATTAAGATATACTATGTATATCAGGGGGAAGTATGTATTCACGGCTTTTGATGGGCTATTACTTATTTTCATTTGTTATTTGAATATAATGTGTTATCTTGTTTTTCATGAACTTATGTCCAAAGTCCGAAAGTTCAGTATTATTTTAATGAGTATTCGGTATAGATCAGCTTATCTGATTGATACTTTTATTGTTTTCTTTGTTTGTGAAAGCCATCGTTAAAGCTTTCACTTACTGTCTTTGTTGTTTAGTAATTTTGGATGTTTTAGGAAGTAGTATAAATACGACCGCAATTTTTGTAAAGTGATCCTCTTGGTCAACTGAGTTTGACAAAGCAACATCTGAGCTAGATGCTTGCTCTTTGAAGTGACTTATCAACGTACCGATAAGTGTCACTAATAAAGTTCTGAAAGTTAGAATTTTTGTGTTGTTTGTTTATGAATTCATTTATTTGTTTGCTATCGAAAGGGTGAATTCAGGAAAAAATGTTGTTGTACCTTTTGGTTTAGACTGTGTAACCAATTGAACTACTGGAGTTACAGGTAAATTTACAGTATTGCTATTCAGCGGTTTAGCAAAGAATTTGATTACGTAGTTTTCCAAATATGCTAATTTTGATGTCATGGCTTTTTTATTAGATTTTATTGATTAAATTACAGCGTAATTTGGCGTTTTGCTTCAACTAGTCATGATTCTAGTTTGATATTTTCATTATCAATAAAATGGGACATGGGGCTGCTGTAAAAAATGCAAAGTAGCCAGTATAACAAACAGAAGCTACAAACTACAGCACTTAATCATTTTTACTCTGATAACGAAGTAACCAAAAATTACAAATGGAAATTGGCTGTGTAATTTACAGTTTTCAACAAAAAATATGTGGCAAAAATAAATATATGCCATTTATAATAATAAATTATAATAATAATATATCCTTTTAAAATAATCACAAATGTAAATGACTAATAAATTATACGGTTTATTAACAACTCGTTAAAGAGCACGTTGTAGACTAGCTGCAATTCCAACCGTAGTATTTAATAGTGCTTCATTCTCAAAACCAGGGTTTCGTTATACTGGTGTGGTAGCTATACCTGTAGCGTATAGACTGTATCAGAAGGGTCGGTATAATAGAGTCAAGTAGGTCTTTGTGCATAATCGTTAAAAAAAATTATTGGAAGAAATTTGTTAGTCGACCTAAAATTATTGTCGAAATTTTAGTAACGAAATTGGTTTAGTAGAATTTTTTTTAGAATAAATAAATTTAGTCGATATTCATTTTCTAGATTTTAATCGAATTTAGTCGGAAAATGTCGATTTTCATTTTTTCGGCAGTATTAAGCCTAATTGAACCTAACTTTACTAAAAACAACCGAACACTTCCATCAGTACTAAACGGTATCTAACCTAACCTTACTAAACAACCCAACACTCATCCATACTAAGTATATTTGTTTCTGGTCGACTAAAAAAGTTCAACAATGTAGCAGTCGATTATGTACGATTCGACACTAAAAAAGTTCGACTAACAAATTTCGTCTCCATATAATCGATTAAGATGAAGGTATACTAAGAAGCAGACGACTCTCTTATTACGTCCCGTACCAGACATCCATAAAAACGATTTTTTAAATATTAAATTCAGATCTAGATTTTGATCATTGAGTTTAAGCAAAGTAAAAATAGCATACTCAATACTTTTAATTATGTATCATTCGGCAATATTAAAAAAAGGTCACAATTATGTAAAATGAATAAGTTGCAATTGTCACATGATTGAATCTCATATTCAATACATGCTAGGATCTAGTCATTAGTCATTATATTTACGTGACTAATGTAAAGTATCATCAATTTGCTTGGATAAAAATTGAGAGCAGTTCGACTATTTTAAACGAGTAAAAACTAGAAAGCTTTCTTAATAAAATAATTTTTTTTTGAACAAAAGTGTGCCTTGAATTGATTTTTTGATTCTGCCAGACTATTGAATATTTAAGGGTTACATTCATTAATTGACTTTTAGATTGAATATCTTGACAAGAATCTTGTTATTTAATTCGCGACACAAATTGACCTAGTACGGACTACTAAATAGACTATTAAATTAAATAGACCCTTTAGTTTATTTAGTAGAGCTTTCCTGCAATTTTTTAAACGTTTTCAAAATTTATGGAATTTGAAAACAGAAGCTTGAACTTGAACTATCAACCTTCTTGAATAGTAAATTAATTTATCACTACAGGTGCAATTGCGGTACGCAAGTATTTTTAAATCCAATTTAATATGGTATTACTCTCAATATACTTGTTATGAAAGTGTTATAATATGTTAAGCTATAAGATATTTCAACGGGTTTTGTTAGTTGGCATTGGTTATTAGCATTTCGGTTATTATTGTAGAATTTTATAGTTTGGAAAAAGAAGTGCATTTAGAAAATACCATTACGTATAAACAAATCAAAATGATTAGAGAGAGCTGCACCCAATGAATTTCATTTATTATTTAATTCAAACCAGAAAACTGACTGGGAGAAAACTAGGACTAGTTCTAACTAAACTAATTATAGTTTTGTGGTATTTTGCTATTGCATGCAAGCCCAGTGCACTGTTTGAAACTCTAAATTTCGTCCGTGTTGGATCAGGTTACTTTGTAAAGCTGATTGTCTGTTTAAAGGATAAAATCTCTTCGGGGATAAAAAAATAATTGATATTTTTCGTGCGTTGCAAGTATTTAAAGTTTTGATGCAAGTATTTCTGGAATAAGTTTTTAATGTGTGTGCGTTTGCATTTCACGAGAACATTTGTTTAAAATTTCAGTTTCTCAAATTATGTCATTACGCTGTGTTAACTTGTGGCTCCAAGTGGGGTTTCAGTTTCTATACATTAATTTAAATCATAAAACTAATTAGCAAATACCTTTTAAGGTTTTTTTAGGAAAATATTTGAAATATATTTGTTTATGCACATTACGCTTATCCAAATATGCTCTTCAATTGAATACGCACGTCTCATAAAAAAATGAAATGATATAGTACAACAGTATCCAATATCTTAACACAGATTTAACCGTAAACATAAGTCACTTCTTGTTGATTTTGTGCAATTTCTGCTGTAATAACACTGCAATATGACATAAATTTTATTTCAGACATTTGATTATGAGATTCAAGCTATAGCTTTGTGTACCTTAAGCAGTAAACAATTTTTTGATACGATGTCGAAACAACCCAAGTTTTATACAGAAAGCAAACTGAGATGAAATTGAACTAGTTCCGCTTTCTAATACGCTACGTAAACAGTGTTTAGAATGGTGTTACAATCTGGAGATCGTACAAGAACGTAATCAAATGAAGCAATAGCTCATTTATAAATTTTGGTTTAAAATACTTTTAAAATGTGTTGTACAAAATAGTGTGGATTTTAACATTAACTAATAATTGGTTATTGGTTTAAAAAAAATAATGTGGCTGCACACATGCACAAAGCAAATTTACTTACATGTAGTCGTCTATGTACATTTACGATCTTAAAGAATGTTCAACTGTTATCTGGAAATTTTTAAAAATACAATTATTTCATTTAACTCATAAACACCACCGCTTAAATAATGTTTAAAACGTAATTCCAATTCAAAACGGGCAGCTACAAACCTAAATCCAATTCTGCAACTAATATAAAAATAAATGTCATACAAATAATAAAAATATTATGTCCAAGTCCGAATGTTTTATGTATGTACGTAAATTGAAAAAATAATGTGAAACATTACAGGTTCTATAAATCAATAAATATTCTTTAGTAGATACTTTTTTTACACTTGTAAATATATTTAAATATTTTATTAGAAATACATTTAAATGTAGTTCAAACAAGATTTAAATAAAAATATGGACACTTTTATCTAAAACTGCAATTACTAAAATAAAATAGAAACGTTACAGTTGAACACCCTTTACAAGTACTGTTTATTTAGAGTAATAAAATGAAATTGTAGCTAATATCAAAGTGGAAATTTTACTACAAAGTATGGCATCATATTTCTAACGAATTTTTTTGTCATTATAATCCCAGAACCTGGGATACAATTAAGAATTCTGAAATTTGAATAAAGAATACAAACATAGTGTAAATTTTAGATTTGTCGCTATACCCTAGTATGTATAAACCTTACACAGCTTCACAATCAAAACAATGTGTGAATTTTTTTTCGTGACGTAGTTACAACTTGCGTCTCGTAAAAAAAACATTGGGAAAGAAATGAACCAATTTTTGCTCATACGCAGAACCTAAGATTAGTTACATTTATTTAATACAATTTGTTATCCAGATGTTTGAAAATAATTTGAAGATCATTGTGAAATAATAGTACAAACGAGTGCGTACTTTCACTATGATGCTGATTCAGACAACATGATGCCCACAATTTATTTACTTTTGATCTGGTTGACAAAATTTTCGTATATAAACTGAGAATTATTTTTTAATACTATTATTCACACATTGTCTGCTAGTAGAAGAGGTGGTTGTTTTTAAATTCAAAATATAGCTCCATGATAAATTCAATTAGAATTCTTGCCTACAAATTATTCTCAAGTTTGTACCAAAATTAAATATTTCGGCAAACATGGTATTCCAGCATTGGATCGTTGTGATACCTTTAGTATTTTTAGTAAATAAGGCATTTTGTCAATCGTTGGTGCCGGAAGTTGAGCGTAAAAATGGGAAAAACGTAGCATTTACGAGCCCAGTTGCCCTATATAAAATAAACTATTACAGAAAACGCTGTGGCACTAAGCAAATAGTAGAAATGGGGGGAAATAAGACTGCTTCTAAAGTAGAGGGTGAAAACAAGATCAAAGAAAATAGTACAAAGTTTCAATCCAAGCTTTCCATAACAGAGGATTTTATATTCGGAAGTGAGCTTCTACTACTTGGTAAGTTTATACAAATATTTTCATAGTGATTTTAAAAAAATATATAATTTTTGAAAACTCAAATTAATTATTAGTAATTTAAAGTAATTGTTTTAATATTAATGTATTTTAAAATAAGTATATTAAATAATTAAATTTTTTTGACATTTTCCAAGGTACAATTTCGTTTCTAGGCAACAGTTGCACTTTTGTCCTATTCTACTCTCAAAAGAAACAATTGAGCCCTGTTGAGATACTCATTGTTCATTTAGCCATTCTCGATGTCTTGCTTACATTTGCAACTTATCCATTACCAATAATCTCGGCTTTCACACATGGCTGGTATTTTGGACAACTTGGTAACCATACAAAACTCCATTTCCTCTAACAAAAATAACTATCAATTTTTCTATCTTAATTCAAATTATTATTTTTTGGCTCGTTTACAGGATGCACTTTCCAAGCATTCATCTGCGAGTTTCTTACAGCATCAAGTGTATTTTCAATCACATTTGTTGCGGTATTTCGATGTCTAAAAACGTGCCTTATATCACCCGGTAAGTAAACTATAATATCACTATGAATATTTCAATCTCCGGTAAATAACCATACAAAAACACTTACTGTTTTATAATTAACCAGGTGTTCAAGTTACTTGTGGGACGGCGTACAAAGTACTCACATGGGGCAACTTAATATCTTTCCTTTGGACAACAACTCCACTTTTCGGTGTTGGAAAATACGACGCAGAACTAATTGGTTTGGAATGTGCGGTAAACTGGATTGCTGGAGATGCAGGTAAACTAATACAGTTTTCAAGCTACGGTTTATACATTTAGTTTCCAAGTTTATGATTATCCATTGAACTAAATTGGTTCATTTATTTATAATACAGCGAGTCAACTCCGTCAAGTTCTAGAAACCGTGTTTGGCGTTTTTCTTCCACTAGTCATAATTCTAGTTTGTTACTTCCATATCATCAAAACCGTGAATCGATCTACGGCGCAACTACAAAGTTCGCCCTTTTGCAGACGAAAACCCAAAATTACTGCTTCACAGCTTATTTTCGTAAGTAAAAACATTCAAACAAGTTTAAGGTATAATGCAATTGATTAAAAAAAAAGTTTTACATAATATTTTTTTTGTGTTTGTAACGTAACAGATTGGAATACTAGTCACTTTCGGTTTTGCAATAACCAGGATTCCTATAACGATTACTACGCTGCTTTGCAGTTTTCGAGGAGAACTAGTAATTTCAAACTGGACCACTGCAATCCTAGTTCTTTTGGCTAAATCCTCTGCGGCTTTAAACCCATTTATTTATGTGTTTTCCACAAAGCGATATCGCAAGAGGTTATCTAGGATGTTATATTTATGGATATACTGCAGGGCTGGTAAGGGAACTCAAAAATGGGCTACATTTAACAGAAGGGACTTTACAAAAGACTTGAAATCCACTTCGGAGAGGGATGCTAATGGAAAAATTGAAATGGAAATATGCATTAATTCATTAGGAATGCATGAGTTTTACCCAGGATTAAGAAGATTTGAATGAAGGAATAGCGAGAGACTTATAATTTAACTGGGACTTGGGGAACGATAAGTTTTTTTTACTAATCACTTGACACATTTAATGTCTTCTTTACAGGTAAGTGTTTGTTTGAATAAGATCTTGTATAATAATGAACAGCTACGTACTATATTTTATTTGTTTGTTGGTTTCGCCAAAGTTTCACAATGTTAAATTAATTATTCAAATGAGTATATATTTTAACTGATTTTATTTTTGTTATACCTAAGTGGTATAAGCGGCTGCATTGTTGATACTTAAAAAATATCTAATTGCCCGAAATAGTACATTTATTAAGTATTAATGTTATTATCTGGTCATAAATTGATATATTTAGTTTTCTTGTAAAATTTTATTTTTAGTAATTTTTTTCTCTCTAATATTTTTTAAACTATGAGTTTATATACCTCTATTATATTTTGTATTTTTTGAAATACGTCTTTTTTGCACTGTTAATATTTGGTTAGCTCCAAATGTCTTTCGTGATTTTGATAATGTATTTTGATCATATATTTGAAAACATTGTTATGGATAATTACTTGTTATGTTAAGGAAAAGTACTGTTTAAACTAAATTTATATTATTTTTTACTATTAATTATTTTCTGCAAATCCTACACTATATCAAAAGTTTCAGCCTATTTTACTCACTCGATATATTATGTTGGATGGATTGTTGAAAAGAACTATGGACAGAGATTTAAGCAATCAAAATAAATAGTTCTACATTTTATTGATTGTTTACAATAATTTTGAACCAATGAAATGAATTTAATCCAGTTGAAAATCCAATAGAAACATTTTTTTTAAATCTCTACATTTTTCATTGATGTCTTACTTCAAAAAATACAAACTTATGTTAAATTCTTCAAGTTTTATGCAATTCTTTCTTAATTCGATCTCGTCCACACTTTACTTCGCACTCTTCCATTGAGTCAAACTTGTTTGGAGGATGTGGACATTGTTTAGTCAGGGTTTCAAATTGTGGCTCCTCACAACGCATGGTCCGAGAATTAAAGAAGTAATTTCCACTGGAAAAATCACAGGCTTGTTCTGATGGCTCTTGAGTACAGTCACCTGTTTAAGAAAAATATATTTCAATAATGAATACAAAAAATATATATAAATTTAAGCTAAACAAATGTAGATCAAATTTTATAAACGATATTTACGAACGTGGTAGATTTCTCGTTTTTTCGTCGTACATCACATGCGCATTTGGGTTTCTGCACAAAACAAACCTCTGTTGAAAACTAATTAGTAGTAAAATTGTTGTCCATTGAAAAATAGAAGAAAGCTTCGCTTCAAATTTCATAATTTTGAGTTTAATTTTGACTTTATTTTAAAATCTGTTTTAAATTTAATAAAATTAAAATATTTATTTAATTCCATAAGTTAACTGTTTAAAATCACCATGTCTTGAATTAAATGGGATTGTCGATTGTCATTAAAATAAAAGCATTTATGTTTTTTAACCTTGTGCACATTCCATTTTGAAGGTTGGATTTTTGCAATAAACATTGTTCTAAAAATAACAAATGCGGACAATGCTAAAAAAAATTAGCGAAAGAAAAAATCTCCCATTTTCTTTTATTTCGACAGTTCAATTTGGTTCTCGATTTTGTTAAATATCTTGAATGCATATCAAAAATAGTCAGCCAGTAAAATTTGCAAGCAAGTTTAAGTCTTTACTGCAGTTTTGATTGATATGAATTTAACGTACTGATTACTAAATTGCTACGCACCATAATTAACAGTCAAAATTGACAAATGGGAGATTTTTTGCCTTGGTCTAATTCATTGATTGATTGATTGATTGAGTGGTTTTATTTATCTTGTTATCAGATTCAGGTACAATAATGCACTTGCTATCAACACCAAAACAACATAACTAGCTAATCATTTATAATTCCAAACAACAAAGAGCCTTATAAAATAACCAATTCATTTCATTTCATTTCATTCAATTCATAAAAAATTATTTATGATAAATGTTACTAAATTTGTGACTATTTGTAAATTAATGACAATTATAGAATATGTTTTTATGCTGAAAAACCTCACAAATTCGAATACTGTATTTTTATAAATCTGACATATTATGTGAAACAGTAAATAATTTTCTTATCTCAAAAAGAACACTTGATGTATTTTTCATTTCGTACACAAATTTAAAAATAATTATTTATTATGATCACAGTATTAAATAAACTGTTCAAAACTAACTGCATAAGTTTAAGCCCTATCTTTTCCACACTTATCATCGCACATTTCCATAGTCAAAAAGCTGTTTGGTGGATGTGGGCATTTTTTGCTATTTTCGCTATGCTTTTCACACCTCCAAGAGTGTGCATTAAAGAAGAACATTCCTCTAGTTGAACCACACATGTGTGCTGCCATACTTACTTTGCAGTCACCTGTTAATATATAGAATGGAGCACAAAATCAGATGTAAAATAAAAAAATAAAGTAAGGAGTACAAATTTCGTACAAAAAATATATAAATACTACATACTTGGTAATGGGTCAACTGCATAAACGTTCATCACTCTTGCTACAGGTCTGTGTCCAAATGCACAATGGAAACTTGTAATTATCCACAGAAAGGTCATAAGGGAAGTACACCAACCCACTTTAAAATATACTAACATAATTGTCCACTAATTTTAACCAACTATATGGTAAGGGCTTTATGGTTATAAAAAAATAATCTATTATTTTAGGTTTAAAATATTTCATGGTAAATATTCAACTTGCATTAAAGCTAAAAATAGAATTAAATCCTTCAATTTTCATTCATTCTTTATTTCCAATTACGTAATCTTAATAAATACAAATCAATGACAATTTATGATCCAATTTGTAATATTTTTTTATTAATCTTTTTTTGAAATTAATTTTAATTTTTTTAAAAACATTTTACAAATATATTGTTAATTCGGTTTTAGAAATTTGTTTGAAAAAAATTCAAAAATAGATGCAATTTTAATATAATTTATTATTTTTAAACAATATTCGTAATTAAAACATTTTTTTAACTGATTTATACCTTTAAATAAATCATAAACACTTTAAATTAAAAAAAATAAATAGCATTACTGATTATTTAAAAATTAAAATCTCAAATCAGCCAAAAACCAAATTTCTCATAAGCCTTCCAAATCCACTACCCGCACTATTCCCACCACATCCATATCCATTAATCCACGTATCAACCTCTTCCCTTCCCACCAACTCCTGTATTAACTCCTTCAACTCATCATACATATCCGGAAAGGTAGTCAACGAACTCAAAATCAACCCAAATATTCCCAAAAACTCGTCAATTGTACTCAAAATAATGTCTGCAGTTCCCGTAATTATTCCCACTCCACCATATAGCGTTACCACCAAACTTATTAAATTCACAATATTTCCAGTCAGCCAAGAGACGGGATCAGACCAAGCCAAAAATGTGAGTACGGCACTAGGTATCCAGAAGATGAGACTGAGAACTGTGCTGATTATACTGATGTTGTTACTAGGCCAGGAGAATTCGGTTAGTGAAAATAAACCAGCTACGGAAGAAATCCCTCCGAAGACGAAACTAATGATGCCGATATCAGTTTTCAGATTTTCTTCACCGTTGCATTTGACGACCATTAAGCCTTGTCGGGATAGGTAGTCATGGTAACCATAATGATGACCTAATAATAAAGAATAAAATACATTCGAATTATAATTCATTATTAAAAATTATCTAAATATATTTCAGAATATGTAATTTACTTTTAAAAAATAAATCAATTTTTTTTTGCAAAATGTTTTTGAAATATGAATTATTGTAAAACTGACCAAAAATATTTTTGAAATTCAATATTTTTTAACTCCAAAATAAATTCGATAATTATTAATTACTAAAAATAATCTAAAATGCTTTCGAATTATAATTAATAAAAAATAATACAAATATTTTCTAAATTTTATCTGATTTTTTAATCAATATTTTTTACCTTTCATTGTCCTACTGTCCCCAAATTGTACAATAGCCAATATAATCCCCAATATCAACAGATATCCTATTTTAGCCAAACTCAACTTCATATTTTTTTCTTCCTGGTCAAAAATTCCAATGCTGCTTTGATAAGTCTTTCTTCTATTTTTTATCCCGATGATTTTGAAGGCACGTCTAGTCAGATTCATCACCCGATTGCTACTGAAGATGCACTTAAACTTTAATGTGTCCACCCACGCACACATACCTACTTTTAATGCATATTTTAAGAACATATCTATCAACTAATGAAGAAAGTGACATGACACCAATGCACTTTTTTTAACATGTTTACTTTTCTTAATCAATTTGCATTGAAAGTTACAAGTTTCGAATACTAAATCAACCAAACCCTGTCTGCCAATAAAAGAAACAAGATATTTTTAAAAAATCACTATAACTGCATGTTTTAGGGGGCCATTCATAAAATATGTCACACAAAAAATATATAATAATTTGGTTATCGAAGCTAAAGATTGAAGCGTTTTTGTGTGGACTTCGCCATTTATTTGTACTTGGCTTTGGCCAGAGAACACCAGCTAATTACTGTCTGTTTGATTTACCCTTCAAAAGTGCAACTTTCAAGATGACATGTTCTCTTGAGTGAAGGAAAATGTAAGTATTTTTTTCAAGTATTTACCTTTTTTGTTCATCGTATTTCATTCTTATGTGGTCATAAACGTTAGTATTAAAAAAATGCAATGTCATTGTCAATCCACCAGGACAACAAAGTCAACAATAGGTTTTTTTTGTGATGCTGATGATCATGATAATTGCGGCTAATACTAATCTGTCTGTATATGTGTTAGTAAGATTACATGACATTTTTTTTGTATACGATTTTATTGAATGCGGATATTTTAACAATTGAGTATTCCTTTTATTTAATTATAAGGCAACTATACTAGTAGCTAAAATTCGAAAGTTTTTTAAAACTCACTTTTAAAATATTTTTCTTAAATTCAAAGATGACAAGTTGCGACAAGTTGACGTATTCTTTTGGACTTTAGTGCGTAAAGTAAAAGAAATATTGAGCTAATCTTCTTTTTTTACGCACTTTTGTAATTTTGACATACGCACAGGAATTAGGTTTTACGCATGAAATACACCCCCAAAAAATTACACTTGACAAAAATTGACGTGAAAGGGAAAAGTTTATTTTTAGATTTAAATTAAAAATTGAAAGTAGTACTAAATATATAGGTTTGTATGTGAAATTTATTAATGTGTGTATTAATAGGTTGGTAAGTAAATAAAATAGAGAAATTCGGTTATTTTGGGTGACTGGCTTATGATTAGACTCGATCAAAAAAATCTTTAAAAATGGGAAGAAAATTTTAATTTATTCGAAATTGCAATCCACTCCATTTCTATCTTCTAAAAATCTTGCAAGTTTTATTGTTTTTTTTTCTCATGAATGTTCCATGACTCATACTTGAATCACGTGTGAAATCTGTGAATGTGGTTGGAGGGGTGCTATAAAATTGCTAAATATGCTATAATTTTAAGCGTATGCTCCACTCTCTACTTTTAAAACGATTCAGGATATCTTTTGGTTTTACAGGATTCTTACAGGTTTAATCAAAACTCATTTTCTTACAGCAGTACTCTATTTAATTAGAACACAAATCCCTCTTTATTCAATGACAAGTTGATAATTAATTGGAAACGGACACTTTTTTTCGGAATTAACGTGTATATTTTCCTCAGTGCCAAACTCAGCTCGCATTGCCAAACTGTAAAAAGTACAAAACAAGAGTAATACACACGCAAGCCAAGACACATCAGTGCAGGAAAAGCTGGTAACAGATAAATATTATCACTTTACCCCAAAAGAAACAAATAAGCAATACCAACTGCTGCTTGGCGTTGGCGTAATGTCAACTTAAAAGAAATATGTCTCCAGACAACATAAAAATATTTATTACAGAATAAATATGCAAGCATTTATTGTGAAACCGAAATGAAGTGAATGACGCACACAGTGATTTCATAATACAAATATTTATTCATTTTAAAGAGATTTAGAAAGAAAAAAATATTCCAAAAGATACATTAAAATATTACCAAACTACCCAACAAATATTTTTATTATACAATTTATAATTTGACACATGGTTCGGTTTTATAACTTGGTTTTAAATTTATTGGGAATTTTTTCGATAAAGACAAAAACATGCATGACGTGCGTATGTAAAACGCTTTGATATAGATTGTCTAGCAGATACCGACTGCGCGTTGACCGATCCTGAAGGGTTAAAATTTAAGAACAGAAGAGCTTAAATTTCCTAAAAAGATTAACTAGAGAAATGCAGAAAAAGGTCAAATCTTGTCAGATGTCGACCAAATGTTATGTAGAAGGTATCGTTTGGTTAAAATATATGTGTATGGTTAATTGTGTAAAATCAAAATATATTTGTAATGTACATAGTCAGGCTTGTTTTTTCTTATTTTTTCGTATAATATTTAAATAGTCACTGCTCATAAACATTCAATAACAAATTTATTACAACTGTTAATTTTTAAAGAAAGAGCCGTGCTTATCAAAAATTTTCCCATTTTATTTGAAATTTGATTTACCCATTTCAATTGAAATATGTTTTTAAAACATTTTTTTGGAATAATCAGCTTTAAATAACAAGTGCTTAGTCATTTCATTGTAAAAAGCGTCATTACGCGACATGTATTCTTTGTAAACAAGCTTCAATGTTTTTGGAAAAAATTAAATCATAGTACATTATTTCAATGTTGCTTCCAGGTTTCAGCAAAATTTACACAGTAGTTTTTAAAGCTTCTGTGGCATGATGTGATGAATACCTTTGTCGTGCTTGCTATAAACATATATGCAAAACAACAAAATGCACGGATGAAGTGGTTGAGTCGGCAACTGCACCAAATACAAAAAAGGTCTACTGTTGTACTAATCCCATTGTTGTGCTGTCAACTTATCTCGTCAAAGCAAAAAAAAAGATTCAGTCGCTATGCAACAGAGTCGACATGTAGCAATATACCCCTTGATATACGACACCCACTTATGTAACGAAAAAATCACATATCATTTTTATCTTGAATGGATGCAATTTTTTGTATAAAAAAAATTAAAATGATAACGTAAAATGATTATAAAAAACAATTCTGAAGACACACTAGATTTTTTTTTGCATCATTGATTGCATTGCTAAAATCGTTTTCAACTTTGATGACGTAAAAGAATATTTCTTAACCATTCATATTTTCAGCTAGGTCAATGTTCTCACCAAGCTTTCATCATTGAAAAGGAAGAGAGCTTTGGAAATAATAAAAATACAATGATTAAACAATTTCTAAACGCAAATGATTACCACAAAAAAATCAATTTAAGATGTATCAAAAAATAAATACCAAATCGATAAACTAAATTTTCTAAAGCCAAGCAGTAAAAATTGGACTATTTGAATACTACCAATTATTTTAAAGAATCTTTCTTTCAATCAAACAATTGAAAAATTTTCCCGCGTGTTTTGTCTTCAGGGAGGATTTATACTTCCAATGTTGTTCACCCCGGTTCCAGTCGTCATTTTAGCTAAATCGTCACCCCTTTATATGTGTGGTTTGCACAAGGCGATATTTCGGAAAGTTCGAACGAGATGGCAAAAACAACGGATATGTCTGGATAGCTAAACCAAACTACTTACTACTCTTCTCTCATATTTTCAGACAGGTTTATATACCAAGTCAAACTATATGATAATAAAATATATGGATGTGGAGACTACCGTCGATTTGCAATAATTTAGATGCGAAAACGAACTAAATCCACTAAATCGCAATAGAATTTCTTTGATAAAAATTAAAGTTGGTTGTTCAATATTTGCAAAGCCCATAAATATGTTATTTTTCTTAGTCAATTTACGCAATTCTTTTTTTTTTGCCCCTTTATAAAACGACCAGAAAAGAAAAGAACGACCAGTCATATGTTACTGCAAGCGTTAAAGGAAATATGGGCTTGGGAGGGAATCATGAGAAGTTGCTTTGATGAATTATGGAAAACGAATGAAAAAGTTGTTATATTAATTGATTCACATATTTTGATTGGCTTTTAGCCTTGAAGTAAATATTGATGAGTGAACATTAAGCACTATGATGTGACTATCTTATCTAATGGCTCGTTTTTATGGATACGATATTGTTAAACTAAAAAATGTAAAATTAAAGGGAAGTACAGTCAGTTAATTTAGTAGCGTTTCAATTAACTTTATACTAAATGTTATGCCTAAAACAATCTAGTTAATAAATATACTTGATTAATGAAAACTGACTTGTTGAAAAAAATTTTGCTTTGTTTCTTACGGAAATCTGGGAAAACCTTGGAGGAATTAGAGAGTTTGTAAGAAAAACGCTTTACTAAACATTTTGTGAGAGATTAATTTTAAACATGAACTAATCAAGTAGATCATTGGATTGGTTAGATTCAACAAGCATTGAGAATTACAAATAGGATTAGCTCACTTAAGACTACTCACATGCTCAAATACTCGGAATAATAAATAATTTTGACATGTTTTCTCGAATAACAAAACCAGCCATAATTAAATGCTTACTTGTTATCCAAATTTTTGAGACAGTTCTTCTTGTTGAGTTTATGTGGGAAATTGGACGTCATGTTATTTTGTTGTAATGCCCATGCTGAAAGTCACTCGAAATATTGCATATTGACTTGGATAGTTTTACTGGTTTAATAATAAAAAAAAATACTTTTATTTGGGTGTTTTTACAATGCAAATTTTAACAATTTGCTTATTTATTGTACTGAAAGAAATTCCTTCTTTTTTCAGTAGAAATGGAAATTTTAAACTTTGCACGTCCGTTGACTATACATTACAAATAAAGCCGCTGTAAGAGCGATCATAACGACGTAGCTGAAAGAATGCGCCTTATAACGACGCTAGTTGTGATCATTATTGTTGCCAATGAAAAGCACTTTCGAATGATATGTCACATGCCATATGTTTAAAGTTGCAAACTTTGACCCCGATTTCTGAACATCTAAGGTCACCTTGGCCTAAAGTGACATATGATTCGTAATCAACCAAAAGAGAGCTTTCGATTGCGCTACTTAAATGTACACAATGTGCAAGCTAAAAACTTTCAACTTTGACCTTTCACCTTGTGGTTTGACCTATAGAGCTGAAAATCAATTGGGTTCTTGCCCTTGACCATAGTGACCCATATGCCATATTTGAGCCAAATCGGTGAACGCGTTCATGAGTTATCGTGCTGACAGACAGACGGACAAACACGATAAAGTCAATACAGGCTGTGCTTCGCTTTCAGCTACGTAATAAATTACTTGTACCATTTGATTTCCTGTGTTCAACCCAATAGGATCCTGAATATATATCCCACGAGATAACCAACAAATTGTACATCCTTTTCAAATTATAAAAAACTTACAGTTCATCGTATGTTTATCTGTAGCGCAAATTCAATTTAACCTTCGTGTTTTTTTAGCCAACGGACGTACAATGTTTAAAAAAAATCCTTTCTACTGAGAAAAAACCTTGTGACCCCCATATCTCGGGTCAGGGGCAATATTGAGGTCTGTAATGTATTCCAGTTTGATCAGCTGATGATTGTGCATCAGAATCTCCAATAAAAAAAATCCAATTTAAAATGCATGTGACCTTGTGACCCCCATATCTCCGGCTAGGTTTGACCCCCGGGTCTGAAATTCAATCCCATAAAAGGTCTAGACATAAGGTATATGTGTGCCAAGCTTGGTGTGAATTGCCTTTAAGTCGTTTTTGAGAAATCGTGTTCACAGACAGACACACAGACAGGATAACGAAATCATTAACTAACTAGCTACGC
>JAQFZG010002238.1:0-17384 GCA_034695465.1 Entomobrya nicoleti
AGTCCAAATTTTGCTCATGATTAGCCGCTGGTTTATAATCTTTCAGAAGCATTTTTCTACCTTCTCACTTAAAAATATTTATCTCCCCGAAAAGGATAGAATGCTGTTTAGTTTTTGATCTCAAACGCGTGAACATCATGTCAAGTTCGTAATCACCAAAAAAGTGCACGTCCACAGGACAATATCTTAGACTATGCAAAAGCTTTGTTAGCTCTATTTTTATCTTGTATTGAGTTTTGAACATAACGATAGCTTCTTTCACTTTTTTGATTATAAACGGGCAATTAGATTTATCAGGCTTTTTTTCTACATATGGTTGAATTGTTTTAAACTCTATACTTGTACCATGTGTTTTTATATCAGTTATCACCTGTAAATAGTTTAACATAAAATATTTTAACAGGTATTTATCTAATGTAGTAATATTTTTATTGATATCTGCATCTGCAAAGTATTAAAGTTTAAACCTAAAACCAAATTTTAGCGTTGACTAAATTTGTCAGTTTTTTTCGTCCTAAAAATCTTTCTCTAGGGTTGCTACTTTTACTTCAAGGCTTAATGAAGTGAATACTCAGATCGATAAATGTAAACTAAACGCATCTCGTTAATTCCGGAATGAACAGGGTTATCTTTTCTATCCATTTATTAGATATTTGAGATTAAATGTGGATTTATAAGATCCATACAATTTGTTTTGTCTTAAATGAAAACTGCTTCGCAAAAAGTCTAAAGCAGGTAATTTTACTCATTAGTCTGTTCTAGAAACCAAATACCAACTTTCAAAGCATTTTTTCTATCAACTGGAAAATACGAACAACTTTGTGTAAATACTTTTCCACACCACATTACTAGACTGATAATGACCCTTACGACCAAACTGAAAACAAGCAGTGAGCTTTTCCGTAAACATTCTCAACAAAAATGGGTTCGAGTTAAGCTTATAAACATGTTTAATGCTTTGTTAAAGGTAGATACATATTTTTGGAATTTATAAAAGTTGAAATGTATGAAGGGACTGCTAAAATTGCACTCCAACCATAGTTATATATAAAAAATCCCGTACGAATTTGTGATACATTATCGCAATAACAGCTAACTTGTACTTGTCTGGTTTTAGTGCAATAAAATAACATATGAGATTTATGCACCACGTCATATTTTTGTTTTAGCACAGACAACGTTTTCCAGCAAAAGTAAGCCGTTAGTGAACCTGGGTAGTACATCTGTCATCCATGAAAAAGCATACTACCAAATTTATTTCATCACATTTTCTGCTTATTTATTTCTCATCATCGTTCTGCCTGGAGCAAAAGTTTTGACACTGCTGATGAGGAAAACGGATGGCATAATCAGACAGCGGTTTCGTGTTATTTCTTGTTAAAACTCGAGAACAGGATCAAGAAGATTTTTTGGTTGTCTCAATTTATGTTACATGTTTCATTTCATATTAAAAATTTCCTTCTTATATTTTCTCTTCTTTGAAGTATTAACGTATTAATTGTATATATTCAAAAACAAATGGCACCATAGCGTATATTGCTGAACCCAGGGTATAATGATATGTATATTATGGAGAAAATAAAGCCTAAACACGGAAAAAAATTTGTTCTTAAATATTATGATTCGTTTTAGACCTGGTAACTTATATAGGGGTACTATGTAGTGATTAGTACACCTGCCAATGCTTTAGTGCAAAACAAGACATACATCTTTACTTTTCATAATAAATATAAACGAGTTTTGTAATTGACGCTAAATATGTGAGTTAGACCCTTGTGCTTTGTTGCATAATTGCAATAACCAACAGATATCCAAGTATCAAAATATATTTCACAACTAGCAAAGTAATCCTTTCCAAGTAGAATCTAATTTCCCAATTGCAGCATTAAAACTGATTCTGAAAAAAACCTCAAATACTTGGTATTACGAAACAGTCTTGGCTAATAATTATGGATGCTATACACTATTCATATAATAATGTGTTTAACTTTATTGTTGTTGTGTAGCAGTTGTATGATGTACACATTAAAGTCTTCTGGAAACATGAATGAAAACCTATAGGTTATTGGCTAACCATTGACATAAATATTAACCATGCAATTGCGTAAATAATGGATAAAGTCAATCATTGTTATTCAATATATGAATTTCGGACGGGTATAGTATTACAACGTAATTCACAAGTAATTGGTTTAAAAGCACTGTCCCATTTTTATACCAACAATATTCTGCTCTTACGAAAAAAATCTCAGATTTCAGAGTGCGAAGTAGTCTCGCTAACCTTCAAGTTTGACAATTGGTCGTAAAACGTGAAAACAATTCAACACATCTTCCAAAATTCTATATTCATTCGCTAAATTTAAGTATGCAATTTAGCGTCTTCAAATTTCACTTTAAGTGTATACAAAATATATTGCATGGAAATTACAGATATACTAAGTTTCTTTTTGCAGAGGATCTGACTCTTCGAGTATTAATTATGAAACAAAATATCTGACATTCTTGAGGCAAAATATAAATAAAATATGGTTTTACCACATTTGAAAAGACTGCTTGATGCGGTGTTTTCTCCATGTTTAAAACATGTCACGTTTTATCTAGTTTTCTTGTACCTATTTCGGTAAGAAATCCTTTTTTACTCTCTCCCCTTAATAATAAGCAGGATACAAACGGTTTTGAATGTTTACCATAATACACTTTGGCACTAAATTGTAAAAGAACTCATGCATGCTTAACATAGGTTAAACCTCCTAATATATTCGAAAATTTGTTTAAAGTTTACCGGGTTAGTTAAACAATAGAACACCCGAAAACGAAACTTAACCATGCAGAAATGTCCACAAATAGCCTAACATTTCTAATCCCATCTGTATTACCATACTTGCGGCCAGGTTGTGCGAGATAAATTATTAACCTGTTGGGCAACATTAGGATGGATCACATAAAAAGAGAGCTGAGTAGACAGTGCACGTAATGTTTTGGGATATCTTTGAATATGTTGTTGGTTTTACATGGACCACATTGAAATAAAAATCTTTTCGTGATACAGATGAATAAGTAGATGCAGATACTATTTTCAATGCAGTAGCGGCGCGATGAACAAGGAAAAAATACAGTATGAAACAAACCACATAAACAAATCCTCGACAAATAGTTTTGCAACTGCATTTTATATCTATGCCAGAGTGCAGCACTAATTTCGCTTGTGAAATTAGAAGAAAGTAGAGCTTTATTCTGAAGGGTATTTCAATAACAGTTTGTATTCATTACTGTAACAAGACATTTAAAATATGAAGTTAATAAGTGGACGACAAGGTATAAAATGAAGTGTAATAAAGATGAGACTTTATCAGAAACGGGTAAAAGTGAATAACAAAAAGTAGTAGATTAAGTAGAATTATTTTATTTGCTAATGAAGCAGATCTTTCCGTGGTATATTTAGGTCTCCATGCAATATGTACAGCCATCCTCTTCAGAAATTATATCGTCTAATATTAATGCCTTAGATAGAGTTATAAGTAATACAGTCATCCATATTAGACGAATTATTCTCGTGGCTTGGGTTTTCGATAGTCTACGTCACTGTTAAAAACCTCCATAAATGGCATGCCATCTAAAAACCACATTTGAAATCAGGAAATTTAGTACACGCTAACGGCTAACAACTTATACAAATTGATGTTATATGACATATATTTTGCGCTACACACTAATTTAACTAGATAAAGTTTTGATGAAGGTTTATAAAAAAATGTATTTGCCCATATAATGAGATGATTTATTGTAAATTTGCCTGTCTTAGAAAATCACGGCTAGACTATAGACCAATGCAGAAACAAATAAGCCTTGCACATATGCAGCACTTTTGAACATGACAGACCCAAGGATTCAGGCTATGAAAATACAATAAAATATAAATTATTTCGGATAGAGTGCGCGACCAATCATATTCATTTACTTACGTTTCAACACGTTTGCCAAGAGCGTGGGACTCTTACAACACAATGATAAACACGTTCGCTACGGCCAAGTTCAAAATAAATAAATAAATTTGAGGTATCTCATTCGAGGTATGTGGAAAACAACTAGGACCTCACTGCAGTTTCGAATCACCCCAATTACAAGAATAAGCATGTTAGCAACAATTAGCGTTATTTTATTATCCATTCCCAAATATGGTGAAGGTATGAACTTTGAGAAAGATGATAGTAGCAAAAAATTTCCAATTATATTAGTGATATATTTTCATTTTCAAAGAAAGAGCTACCACTCTGCTAGATTAGCAACAAGTTGTGGTCTACTAACATTTTTTTCGTCATATTGTATTTTCTTTAACAGTTCTACTTTTATTGAGAAGTTTAAAATTACATTTGATACCCCTTCCACGGAAAAATATACTCACTATTAAGAACATTCATTGTGATGAACTCTGAGAAAAATGTTTAGTTGTGTTGTAAGTTTTAAATACGTTTTTTGGTTGTAAAATTTCAATGGGAAACAATCAAAAGCCATCACAAGATTAGTCTGCTTCGAAAAGTTCACTGGAGCAAATGAATGCATGTAATAATAAATTAGAAAAGTGAACTATCTTTTGGCAAACTAGGATTTTAGCTATTGTCCCAGAGTCACGTTTTTCTGAAATGGAACGTTTCATTACATTGCCCATGTGTTGGATATAAAATATGTGAGTTTTCAGCTTCTACAAGGGTTCGTTCAGGGAAATAATCGTACACCAAACCACTTTAAATGGCTGTTTAGAAAGAGTGCAACAAGCATGGAAGCAAAACTCAGACAAGAGAAAGTTGGAGAAAGTATTAAAAGGGTACATACATATACAAAGCTACTCCGTACTTATCTCCTATGTCCTAGCTTTCTTCCGAATTTAACAGCATCAAATCTCTAAGCTTTTTTTTATCTGATAGCATACTTTTACTACGATATTGTAACGTGGTGATTCTCAATATTTGTACTAACAAGTTGACTAAAACCCTTGAACATAATTGTTGCTCGGAGGCTTAATTTTTATTTCATTTTTACCGACGTAATAAAAGCCTAGCTTAGTTTTCATTACAAAATGCTGCAATGTTAGATAATCAAGTTTTTTTTGGCTGTGTTCTTTCTGTTTTGTACTTTTAGTTAGTACTTAAAATCATTATACATTCATTTTATCTAGTTCAATTCATTTGTTATCTAATGAAGTTATGTAATACTGAATAGATATTGCACAAAATGAAAGGAGATTAGTCGTGATATTGCTAAATTTTACTTAGACTCTGAAGCGAAAATGTTGGTAGTGAAACCAGTACTGTGGCAAGTTCTTAAGTTTTGTAATAAGATGTAGTATTGTCTCATGTTTTTTGTAGGTTGTTGAGTGATTACTTTTATTTTAAATTTTATGGTAAAGGTAATAGTAGGTATTATATCACTATTAAGGCCAGACATAGGTATAAAAACACTGATTTCCAGGATGTTAAACAGTTGGCAGTAAATATCCTTATTTCTAAAAATAGATAGACTAGGCTGCATTCTATTTGGCCAATTGTGACAACGAAAATAGTTTTACAGTCAATAACTGACAGTCTAGTCTTGCTAGTTTACTACATAACCATAAGACATGTGTTCTTAAGTTTTAAGTTATTTCCAAAAACATTGTAAAACTTTTGGCATATTAGTCTTGGAATGAAAAAAAAGTTTTGTACTGTCCAACTAGCAAACGTGGAGATCCAATATGTTGCTTGTATGACTTGAGGTTTCTCTCTTAATGTAATACGTGACTAACATAAAGGAATTGGAGAGGTTAATTCTGAGAGTAGTTGTACCGGATATCCTATACCAGCATCATCATTGAGCTTTTAATACATATTTGTCCCTGAAACGGAATGCGTGTACAGGAATACTAACATTCAAACAAAGTTTTCTAACTCTAAGCTTCAGGAAATGCAGTATAAAAGCGATCAATTGGCTTTAATTTCCTAAACTTTAGAGTTTGTACTAATGCACCTGTAAACATTTTAACCACCAATTAGTACTTAATAAATAACAATTGTATGTGTACAACTGTAAACGTAAGAATGTAAGTAGTTTTATGTGGTACTGGTCTCAACTATCTAGTCATTTGCACTGTTAGAAGTCGGTATGGCGGTATGTAACGTTTTAAACCGCAATGCAGTTAGTCTTTCGTTCAATTTTACATTCCATTCATGCAAGTGCTATTTTCTTGTAGTCGTTTTTAGCAAAGGTTAGGAAGTTGGCAGATATAACTGCTTATTACAAATATATTATGAATTTACAACTCATTGTCTAGTCTAGGTTAAATGAAAGCAATTTCTGGCACTATGATACATGTTATTATCTAACCAGAATATGAAATCATAAGCTCACAATTTTGTTTAACTTATCACTATTCCGGAGCCCAAAGTACTCCTGAGAATTATGATAATAACAAACGGAAAACAAGTCTATTTTTGACAAAAATACTTTGAGCTGATTTCTGGCACGAGTTCGAAGAATTATATGCACTTTTTACAAGCACTTTAGTCTATTTAGTTCACTGTTATAAAAATGGAATGATTAAAGATAGAAAATGCATGTGAAGTGCAGTGAGTAACACTATTGATTTAAATATTTTATCAGATAAATAGAGATATTTTAGGCTGGTTTTAATAATCAACCAGTGCATAGAAAAAGTCATCAAATTTAGATTTTAGAAAAGAAATTTTTAAATTTGACAATGTTAATGTCGTGTGCTTTTTAGGCATATTAGATTCTTATACCAAAAATGATTACTTGATGAGAAGCACCATGACAGTTAGAGTTGCATCATGACACTAACCATTTTTTTAAAACTTGTTACTGGTAATGTTGGTGTCTTTATTTGGGATTTTATGTTTTACAAAATCCCTATAGTAACCAGTCAAATGGATAATACTTTAGTATTTGCAGCTATTGCGTGATATTTTACATTTCAGATTTCAGGAGGATAATACACACAAAAGCTTTTCATCGTATCGGTTCACCATATGTTTTAACGTAACATAACCCAGTTCCCTGGATCCATCACAACAACTTTGAGCAATAACTATGATTTATGATACCGGCAACGGCTAACTACAACATCTACCTAAGAAGTAACGAACACTTTTCTTCAAGAGAATACACAGTATTGTTTGGTAACACCCAAAGTTCTAAACCCGAGCGTTGTATTGTGTTTTTCGTGTTACCCTAATATTTCCTTTTAATAACAACAAAGTATAAATATTGAGCGACTGATAATTTGTTTACTTGCTTTTGATTATACCTAAAACCACCTATAATTAAAAAGTGAGACGCAATTGGTTTTACTAGACATTTTTCTCTCGAGTTGGAAAGTTAGAATATTAAAGTTATAGTTTCATGAAAATTAGATTTGATGTAGTGTACTAGTTGACCAACATGCAGTGCATTCATACCTAAATATTGTGACCAACTCCACCGTTTCTCTTCCCAAAGCTCCCAGAAAAATGTACTGTGAAAAGCGACCGTAAAATTCATGATAATTACGATGCCGAATTTTTTTTTGCTATAAAATGAATCTTTACCTATTTTATTTTGAGTTCAGAAGCAGAGAGTTTTCTGTATGTTAAGTCAGCTGGTCTACACATCCTTTTTCTCCAGATAATTTCACTCCATACCCATAACTTCCTTCACTGCTCGGTCCAGTCGAGCAGCGGAATAAACACGGAGGTAAAAATAAGTAAAACTGCTGCCTTTTACAGCGAAAGAAGTTCGAACCGTGTTTATTATGTATTTTAGACAAAAAATTCTTTGTGCTCTGGGCAGACAAATAGTAACCCTTATAAGTCGTGCTACAAAAACATGTTCGTAAGTGGAAACGACAAAATAGTTATATGCTTCATAATAAAAACTTTTTAAATTTAAAGTCTGACATCCGAAACTATTTTATAACTTGTCATGGACTATCACTTGAGAGCAGACAAATGAGAAACCAATAAGCTATAAGGATCAACTGGTACAGCTTACATATGCATCTTACGATACGCAATTTGCAATATGCATGTAATACTTGAAAGGGAAACTTATGAAAAGGCACAACTGCATACATACAAACTTTATGCAACAAATTGGATCGTGCATTAGTAATACGAAATCCTTAATCGTAAGTTGCACTTATGAGTACACAAGCAACAGCTGGTTCTTCAACGTTTTATTAACAAGATTTTTTTCATTTAATATACATACTTATATCTTAATGCACAGGACATATACATAAATCTCAAGTGCTAAATTATCACAAAGTGAATATTCAGTCGGTAAACGAACAAAAAAATTATTTTAAACAAAAATGTATTAAATTATCACACTTTCTTACATTTGCATGCAAACAACTCACTACAACAAAAAAAAACTACAAAAACACTTGTCTCGAAAAGTATCCCCAGTTTAAACTGGCTACATGCTTTTTAAATGGGCAAACTTTTTATTACACAAATCGATAGATTGGAGTACTGGGATCAAACCTTGTCAAGAAACCATAGTCTAAAACCCAATGTTTTTTTAAATGATGCAAAAAGGTGTAAAGTGAGAAAATGTCAGAAAATGACAGGAACACTTGAAAACATGTCCAAAAAATATAGAATGATTAAAAAATTGACAGAAAAACTTTTACAATCCGTAAAAAATTAACCATAAGCACTACTTTTTATAATTCTTACAGAACAAGTTTGATCTTGTGCTTTATACTATACGTATTTCATATGTTGCAGTCATATCATAGCCATGAACACCATCCTGAAGCTGTAAATAGTCAGTTGAGTAAAGAGGCAAGCCAGTTTTCTCAATGTGCATGCAAGTAAAAACAAAAAAATACATTACATGATGCATAATTCAGTAAAATATTTCCCCTTTCGTTGGGAATTAATAGAAAATCTTTTACAATTTTGCGAATCCAACTTTGCAGTTGTGTTCCACAGATAAATGAATCAATAAAGTATTGAATGAGTTATTTTGATGTAAATTTTTTCGAATGTAAAAGATAAAATAACATTTTAGTCAGTTAATTAGTAAAAAAATCTTTCTAACTTTTAGGAGGCGTGCTCATAGTTAAATAAACCATTTTTTTAGTGTGAATAATCATATATGTGTATCTTATAGCGTGTCGTTTACGTTGTTATTCGCTTTCATTTTCTTGCATAGTTTTGGCTTTCTCTTACGCGCAACCAATATTTCTATTTAATAATACCCATCTTTCAGTTGGCTGACACGTGTAGCTCGTGGAGTTTTGACACAAATCGATATCCACAAGACAGTCTGAAGGGAATTACGACAGTTGATATAAACTTGACCGTTAAAAAAGAAAGTGTAATTGCAATAGCATAGTGTATAATAGTTCCTAGCATAAAAAGTGTATATTCTAACCATCAGTGAGTGTTCTAGAAGGTTTGAGGCTTTAACTTTGACGACAAAGTATTTAACTATTTTAATGTTAGCTGGAACCTTCTAAATTTGCACGTGGTTTGCTATGCTAATGATATCTTTATTTGAAATATGTTCGTGCTCACACCACACGCTCAGTCAGTAGACAAGATTTTATAACACAGGAAGCATTTCCTCTTATATTAGAACATTTTTCGTGCAAAAAAACACATTCCATATTTTTTTGTCATTGAAGAAAATGAAGTGCAAATGTTTCATCGATGTGACACCAAAGTGACTCTTTACTTAAGAGATTACTCAATAAGCTACGTTATTTTTAGCCTGTCTTGAAATGACCTTAACGTTTGCAAAAGGTATTTAAAGCATAATGTTTCCGGAATAATTTTAGAACAATGTGAAATTAAAGTCCGCAACAAATCTTTAAAAGCCCGTCAATCAAATACTTGTGTAACATGCAGACTAGAATTAATGTCTGGAAACTGAGTAAAAGCTTCTGTGAAATGTAACTTGGCATTTATCAATGCACGAACATTTTCGAGAAGGTTCAATGGCAAGGCTATAAAAACTCCATTTCACTTAGGGGTAATTTTAGTTTGCACACAGGAAACGTTCAGCAACTTTTGTCTTGTTTGTGATACGCTAAACTTACATAAAAAGAGATTATATGCGTCGCATTTACAAAAAATATGTTATAGCTTTATACATTATTTGTTAACATATTGAACATTTTCGAATGAAGATATTTTGTAGCACCACTACATTTTGACAACATAACCCGATTTGTATTGCTGATGAATGTAATAAGCAGTTCTAGTAAGATTCTCTTTCTCTGTTCAATTTATTTTTTCCGTTTTGGTTGTTGATATGGTGCAAAATTTTGCCACGAGAAAGCAGTCCGGACTCTACTGACACTTCTGCAGAACAGTTGCACAAGAAAAAACTGTGTTTTGCTTTTTCTGAATAAAATGTGCGCATAGCAATACTTAGCAATAGCGGTACTTTGTTATTAGTTTTTCAGGAGTATTTAACAGATAATTTAAGCAAAAACTAATACTAAAAAATTTCAGCAAAACGCCACGTAAAAGATTTTATTGAGTTAAGACTATAGATGTGCGACTATAATTAGAAACTTTTGCTTATGTAACATGCATCATGATACCCCTAAAACTAGACACTGTTTTCCATTTTGATAATCTTACTCATACACGATTTTAACCTTATTTCGGCATGGGTTGTTTTATATACACACAATGTTCTCTTCCATTATTATCATTAAATGATTGTTTTTGTTATCAGAAGATTTCATAATAGATATTTAAACGTCACATTCTCGATTCGTTTTATTTTTTATGAGGATGGTATCAAAACTGTACGAATGCTTTTAACACCAATATAATTGCATTTGTAACCTAAGGCTGCGAATAAGAAATTCTTGGAAACTCGTGACTAATCCAAAAAAAATCTATCAAATTCCCCTACTCATAAATCATTTAAATAAAAAAACATTGCTTTTTGCGAATGAATTTCTTGGAAATTTGCTTTATAAAAGGATCAATCCGTCTTTAATTTCCGTCATCAGAACATGACCCTAACGACAAACATATAATACCAAAAGCAATGTATGTCACTGAAAACTTAATCCGACCATTGGTAGCGTTATTTTAAATAAATTTTTATATGAATTTAATTTAATTCAATATGAATTTCTTCAAAGACAAGTGATGCTTTTTACCTTTCTCTCATTGGTGTGGTGTGGTTGTAATACCAAAAAAATACCAAATGTACGATATTTAAAAACTGTGTTTACAACCTGGTTTTGTTTAGCGAATGAATTTTAATAGAAATCAGAGACAGGGAATATATTTGAAATGAAATCGATCATTGTTTCACGCCGTGAGAATAGTTAGGTATTCTTTGAACATGGATGGGAAATGAATCTCTAGACAAAAGGTACACTGTAATCAATACGGCAAGTATTTTAGACTTTTTTGACTGCTTATTTACAAGACTCAAGTCTCCCGAGGCATAATCCAATTTCTACTCTCATTTGCACATTTCATTCAGAGCTCAAAATCGAAGATATTGGTGCAAGATTTTGTACATATATATCAGCATTCGATGTGTACCTTGTAGTACGATTAGCCTCTTATCTATTCATTGCAGCCAGAAGATTTTTGTGACGATCAACTCATCACATTTTACTGAACAATGAGTGAATGAACCAATAACAAAGCATGGCATCCATTTCCAGACTATTGGTATTATGAAAGTAAGTAATTTGATAGTGGACTTGTTTTGTTATTGGCTCTAATTAAGCCGACCATAATGGAATGTAGGGTATTTCAATTAAAACAGTAATGCAGCTAATCCTTTGATGTCATGATATTTCATGGACATTGTGTCTGGGACTTTATATGATAAGTTTCCAATTTTAAACCAAGCTGTAAGATAAAAGTGATGCAAACGTCTCATGACCTCTGTGTAAAAGGACTGATTAAACAACAGCAGAATTGACATTGATACACGAGCACTTCAATTAAAGTAAATACATAAAGAATAAAAGTAAATGTATGCATACTGTGGATAGTTCTTACAAATATATAATGTAGTTGTGGTCTGTGGACTACACGAACAGCAACCAATGTCACAAGACTGTTTGCAGATAAGTGGCTTTGTGAATTGTGCAAATGCAAATCCGGTTAAATTAATTTGAGATGCGCAAGCAACTTTTATAATACACTTTCGAAATAAATACCTGCTGAAATGATAGCGCGATTAATAAAGTGAATATGCAATGAATTTTTCTATTTGG
The DNA here is from genome assembly GCA_034695465.1 of Entomobrya nicoleti. NCBI lineage: Eukaryota > Metazoa > Arthropoda > Collembola > Entomobryomorpha > Entomobryidae > Entomobrya > Entomobrya nicoleti. Next base: position 12,245 of record JAQFZG010002238.1, read on the forward strand.
CAAATTTGTTTTAAATCAAAACCCCCAAAAAAAATCGTGGAATGTGGAAAAGGGCATTTGCTTTTGTACGTTAACTGTACTATAAGTAGTAAGAAAAACGAAGTTTTCTAGGAACTCCCGTAGATGTTTTCTCTATTGTGGTATTATTTTGTATCGGAGATTATATTTTCATGTCTGCAGTTGTGATGCTTTACGTTAGTTTCTTTTACTGTACAACATTATTGCACTGTATTTTTGTGACGCATTGTAGAATTTTCTTTGAAAATAAGGTTGCTGCAAAAATGTAAAATGCGTAATGCCTAATGAATAATCTCTTTATAAAGAACTAAATGATATTTTATGGTCTCATGTACCAAAATTTACAAATAGAAAAATCCACATTATTTGAAAATTCAAAACCTGTGACATGAGTACTGTTTATGTTACGTAAAGCAAAGCCTGTATGCAAAGAAAAACCTCACCCTTTCATGAATAATCCATATTTGAAGAGTCATTATGTTCAAAAACATTACATAAACGTAATTACAGTATAAATTAGTACAACTCTATGTGAATTGTGTCATGTTTCCTAAGCTCTTGTTCTCTACAGTCTACCATTTTAAATTCCATTGTATAGTACCAGGTTGGTATCTTGATTTCAAAGGCAAATTAAAAGGTAAATGCTGGCTTTGTCTAAAAAAATCGTTTGTTGGTAAATTCGAAAGGCTAATTCAATACAAAAATCAAGCATAAAATGCCACAAGCTAGACAAGTGTGCTCGAGTAATGAAATCCCGTAAAATCTGGTCCAGTATTTTTACTGTTACAAACGACGCTTTCGAAATATTTAATGCAAAATGAGAAATATGACGAGTATAATACTTGGATGCTTGTACAAATTAAATCATTTATAAGTCGTTCGGTATTTGGTAAAATCGTTGTTCTAGAAGACTGATCAAATATGTGTAGTAATCACAATAGTCATGAGGACATACATATATATATTTCGTAACATGTGTAAATATCCTTCCTTATGATTTTTGTAAACGAACATGTTTTCCCGGAGGGTTATTTCGGTCTGGATATTTTTGATAGCCAAGGTGAAAGTGTGCACGTGCGTTTTATTAAAGCTGTGTGGATATGGCAGTGGGATGGTTTTAATAATTCAATAAACATGAAGTTGGATGCAAAAATATAAAATAATTTTATTCTGTTACAAATAGACAGATACTACGCTAGATAGACATGTAAATAAAAATGTGTATTCAAGTTTGCAATCATCAGTCATGGACTTTTTACATAGTTTACACGTTCACTAAAAATAAAGCTGGTGTATCAGGAAGAATGACTGTACAAGAAATCGAATTTTGCTCATCTACGTACCCAACACGTGTTTCGGGTTGTGGTGAACGTGTAAGTAATTTTGTGGATGAGACTTTTCCTTTACAATCATCGTAATTGCTCACATGCAAAGTCGACTGGTTATGGAATCTTGGACTTGGAATCCGTCGATAACTATTGCGACAGCTTCTCTGAGAACTGTTCCTGGTAGCATTCCCTGTGGTATGACCCGGTGTTACAAATATTCCTGTATACGTGCCATTCGAAACATTGACGTGGGAACCTGCAAACCGCATAGTTCTTAGCTCCCTTGATTTATGCACAAAAGGAGCCCGGCTTGGAATGATGAATCTAAACATTTTCCGAAACTTGCTGTTCAGAAACGCATACAGGACACGATTTACACTATTGTTCCAACTACCAAGCCATTGTGCTAGTGGATATGATATGTTCAAAATATCAGACTCCCGGTCACTAATATATGTAGAGAATTTAATTCGTGTCACGATTATGTACAGCGGTATCCATCTTAAAAGGAATACCAGAGTCACAATGACAAGCATTTTACGAACGCCATGTCTAGCTTTCTTGTGCATTTTTGGGATGGTTCCTTCCGAGGCCGTGTTTTGGGGTACTTTGCGATGGCTCACGTGACACCATATTATAGCGTTTGATACTGAGATCAATACGAGAGGAAATCCATAACAAAATATTAGATTAGCGACAGGGAAATATATTTTCCCATGATATTCATCGTTCCAGGTTTCAACACAGGGTAGGTATACCCATTCTCTTCGGAAGTAATGACGTCGAATATAACAGCCCATGGGAGAGTTATAAAGAGTGCAACTGTCCAGATTAAAAAGATGGTTGTAAGAGCTTCAGTTTTGGATATACCACGGGGTCGTCAATGAGGACGATATACTGCTTGAAATCTAAAAATATAAATGACACATCAAAGCTATAGATATTTTTTTTAGCAAAAAACGAATGATTTATTATATTTTATATAAAAAATGAAGCATATTTTGCCAGTCCAATGAAATAGCTGCTAGGCTGTAGGCCGAAGCACATACACATACACCTTGTATTTATGTATGCGACTCCTTTACACATGAAAGATCCAAGTATCCATGCTAGAGAAAGCAAACATACATACTTGGATGTATTAAGGTATATTAATAAACTATATTAGATGTATTAAACTACCTACAGGTTGTCGTTATGGAAAAATATTTGGCTGATAATAAATTCCTGTGATGACCTACGTTGAAATATGTTGGCCAACAAGGTGGGAAATACACAAACCACGCTATCAAACAGATCTGCCACTGCCAAGTTCATGATAAACATGTTTGTCACCGATCTCATCTGATGCCGCAATGCAACCACAAGGATTACCAAATACCCCGATTACAAGAATTGACATGTAGGCAACTACTAACGTTATCGTCGATTCCCAACTGTGTCGGAGATACTGTTCATCGAATATATTCCACCAGCTTGGAGAAAGCAGCTCAGCGCCAGAAAAATCAATTATGTATATGTCATTCATGAAAATATGTTCAGCTTTACTCAGGTTTCCACCTTGAAAATGTTTCTGCGGAATTATTAAAGAAGTATTGAAATTCAATGGCGGTGATGTTTCCATTTTTAACAATAGGTTGACTTGAAATGTGTTATAGTCTAGTCAACCTAATTTAATTGCAGTCATTGGAATGGGAATGAAAAATTGGAATGTCTTGGAATGGAATGCACATCAAAAACTTTATTTTTTCCTGTCTTACATGAATTTACATTTAAGGGATTTGACCAGTTTTCAAAATTTAATAACATTGGCTTGAGTATTATGTATTTTAATATAAATTTTATTTTATTTTGTAAAATTTCACTTTTTTATCAAATACCAATCACCAGATTATAGTCAAATGGAAAAGATTTTTTTGCAAATCAAAATGTTCCGAAGTATAAGAATTCAATTAATCACTTGACCAAGAGAATATGTGATAAAAATGTCACAAAATATAGCCGAATTGTGGGTTAGCTTGCAAAATATCTGTTGTGGTGTTTGTTAACGATTTATTTTATTTTATGAGCTGATTTAAATGAAACCGCTCGCATATTACATCCTGTGAACTTCAAGTGCAATCCACTTAGGACACTTAAATTTGGATGACAAGTTGTAGTGAAATAGTTATGGTTTGTGTTGTTGTGGTGCACTCAAGTGGATATTTGTGAACCGCTTCAGTGCTTTCTCCAGACTGATGATGAATTTAGTAAGGAAGACGTCCCTAAATGGAATGCCGCAACAGAGAAGCAGACTGTTTGAGAGGCATTCATGCTTACAACAAATATCCAGTAGATTCTAATGAACAAATAGCTTGTTTAAAAAATGGAACGGCTATCAACCCCAAACTTTCTCTTGAGTGCACCTCTTGTTGCATTGTTTGACTTTTTGCCATGGCCGACTGCCTTGGCACTGCACTGTGGGCCTTGAACTGCAGTAATGTACAAAATTTCTATGTTTACGTATACCTGGAGTACAATTTATTTAAGTCAATATAAGAATGGGCACGTAGGATAAACTTTCTCCTGAACTCATTTGGTATTTTAAATACCAAAACGTGTTTGTTTGCAAGTTGTAAGGATTCTATATTTGAAAGCGTTGACTTATTACTGGTTTGACACTTTTGAATAGATTCTTCCATATTTTACTATATACGCTACTGCAATCATAACATATGAAATAAATAGCTTACAAATGTAGCGTTATTAATAAATGACTTCACAAAGAAAAATTGCATATATGTCCCCCAAATATTAATCCGCGAGTTTTTCGTATATAATGCTTTATTCGAAAATTGGAATGAAAACCTTCATTTAACTCGAGCTTACAAAAAGTCCACGACTTGATGACTTGTAATCAGAATATTTAAATGAAGTCAACGAACTAAATAAAAATAGCAAGACTTGTAATTGCGAAGTAGTCACCAAGAGAAAATGAAACCAATGCGTATGGCTCAAAAGTTAAAATTTTTCATGAAATGAGTCTACAGCCATTTGTCTGATGAATTCCCAGATTTACTGTTGTTTAGGACTTATATATTTTTTAACGATGTAACTTTAACCAGTATTAAATAATCTATACCTCCACGTGCATGAAATCTCTTTAGTGAATCGCAAAACTTTTCCCATTTCATAGTATCATCAAAAATGTATACTGGTTGCCAATCATAAATACATATAATCCCCGAGAAGTCGCAACTCAGGACTTCGTTGACTCTTCTAAGAACAGCAAATGATTGATGTGTTCTCGCGTCGCATGATGCCAAGTATGCCAAGATTTAAGCTCTAAAATATCACAGTGATTGAATAAGTGTTTTACTATACTTGAAATGTCCCAAACACAGGGATTCAAAAAATAACGCATCCATTTTACTAGCTAGGGAAAGCACTATATACACGTTGTTTTATAATTGATCTGACTGATAGTAAGGCCAGTAGTTATTCCCCTGCGGTTAAGTGGCACTTTGGGACAGTTTTACTCAGTATTACAAACCAGACAGTCTATACGCCAACTGGCTGTCTGAACAAAAATACATATAAAATAGTTTGTAACGTCAAAGTAAATTAAGCTAAGCTTTTTCTTAGAAGGTTAATACAGTTATTTGTTTTCCTCCCACACATATTGTGGTTCTAATATATGGTATTATAAGAGAATATGCAATGGCAGGATGTGTGATTCTATACATTATTAGTGTTAGGTGCTGTTCAGTGGTTTCGTTTTGTTTGGTTAAAAATACAAATGCTTCACCAGGCTA
>JAQFZG010002239.1:0-17379 GCA_034695465.1 Entomobrya nicoleti
TTATATTTAAATACGCTACTAATCCTCCACATGATTATATAAAAAATGTTACCTGACTTGATGTAAATTATATTGTACGTTATAAACTATAAATATATAAATATAAATATGTGTCAAAAAAAACAAAACCAAATTGTGTGTTTATATAACAAAAAATGTTGATGTAGTTGGTAATTCGTAATTTTATCTTCAGCTGCTTCTATATAAATTTAAATATAGTAGCTTTATTAATAACCTGTTACGCACATGTAGTTTACACAAAAAAAGAAATCTGTATTTAAAAAAATAGATGATAAAAAAATGCGATCCAAAAAAAATTGTAAGACAATTTTAATGACAGAGAGATGTGTTTGAAAAAAAAGTGTTAAAAATTTAAAAAGATATCTACATAATTATAAGACTATAAAAAGAGTGGAGAGGTAGGTAAATAAATACCTGCAAAAATATTCATTGAACCAAGTTAGCGCAAAAATTTGCAGAGTTGTCCATATTAAAGTTGGTAATGTTAAGAATTAAAAATTATGTAATATTTTTTGTTTTTGGCAGTAAAGTGGTGCAAGATTTTGAGTGAAGTATTAAATATGTATCATTAAAAGAAAATTGTTGGACTGGAATGTATACAAAAAAACTGGTTAGTTTTTTGTACAATTTTTATTTGATTTACATTTATTTATTTATTTATTTGAAATTTTAGATAATCGAATATTCATTATTTATCAATAAAATGTAGAGATGTATCAGTATTAGTATTTATTTTGAAGAGGGGATGGTAAAATATACAACAAGAAAACTGACTTATAGTGTTGGTTAGTTGCTCAAATGACATGATTGTAAAAAAACACGTTATTCGATTTCCTTGTACTGGTGACATAACGCAATAAGCTTAGCTTATTTCAAATGTACCTTAGATTGTTTTTTCTAAAAATATATTAAAAAACTTTACAATGCTGTTATTCGATTACAACCTTTAATTATTTTAGTCAAATTTAACATTTATTTCTCCATTTGGGAATATATGTATGTATGTACGTATGTTCTCAATATATTTACCTTACGTATGTACATATGAAGTAGTATAGGCCGCAGCAGCAAGCCTTCATATTTTTGAAGGTTATCCGCATCGTGTTTTCATGCACATCTCTCAATCCCTTTTAAACATTATCTTTTAACTGTGAACTTTGTACATTGAGAGTATTTAAAGTTGGAGTACTTATTTTTGTGGACTAATCAACTATGATTTTAATTCGAATTTAATTTTAATTGTTTATTAAATTGACCGTATATATTTTTTCTGCTTATTAACTATTCCACATATTCAGTTAAATTTTTTACTACCTTCACATCCTAATTTTTAAAACGGCTTTTTCATTACGTGCTTTCCATGGTAGATTGGGTTATCGTTAACGAATAAATAAATCTTCATTACTAAAACGTGTCTTCCAAATTTCACAGTTAATACTCACAGTGAGTCTTCAAGTTTATCCAGAGCAGCGAACAAAATTTGTCACGGGTCCCATTAAATGTAAAAAAACGCTCAAAAATCTTTAAACTAAAAACATATCATAATAAATGAGCTCAAAAGAGAAACCAGCTCGTTTTTGTCAGTTTTCTCATAAATTCTTCTCCAATGAAAGTATTTTAGGAAACGATACTCGTCGAATACATCAAAATCAGCAGATGGATACAGGTAACGATAATTATGGTATTTAGAAAAGATAGTGGGTCATATAGGTTATCGTCTTGATCATGACCATGACATGACAAGATGAAAATGGTAACCCGAAAGGAGATGATAAGCTTGACCAGACCACAAGGAGTCAATGGACGACTCTGATTTTCAATTTATTCTATCAGAGCGGAAAAGTCAACTAGAAAATTCACAGGTAAAGTTGATTTCCTAACTTTAATTAACTTTAAGTATTCATAATTAAAGCCAACGCAGTCACAATTAAAACTATCTTACTTTAAAGATTAGAGAAAGATGGATGGCATGGAGTCCCAATAAAGTCGAGTTACAAACGACAATCAGTGGCCCTTAAAAAGCACCATCACAAAAACTATTTGCTTTTAAAACAAGCTCTTTTACCCACTGTTTAGCAAAGGTATAAGAAAGAATATGAAAATGGTTTTGTATAAGTATGATGTGTGTGATAACAGAATAGATTGCAAAATGTACGATTTTTTTTTTATTTGATTAGTTTTATTTTTAACAAAAGTTTGATTTAATTATTAAAAGTTAAATTTTCCAGAAAAGTCCTCAATACATTTTCTCAAAATTTTACTGTATTTTTCACCCGGAATGCATCCATTTTCGGTCCAGATTTTACTTATACCTGCTACCATCTGCATTAACCAAAATCAAAACAAAATATTTATATTATTACAATTTAACACAAATAAATATACATTTATATTTTTAATCACGTACTCCTGGCAAGCACTCGCCCCTTTTCTCCGCCACTTCCCTATCATTTCCACTTAAATCACTACAAAGTTGTCGACAAGAGATTTCTTTATCTTCGTCTCTCCCATGATTTATAATCGTTCCTTCCGGGCATGGTCCTTGTCTATAGTACGAATAACATTTCCCCTCCATTTTATCATAAACTTGACCTTGAGGACCTACCTCCGAAGTTTCATTGAAACAGCTTGTGTAACGATTCACACTGGAATTCGTATTTAAATTCTGTTCATATTCCACATTCACCAATATCGACAGACAATCACATGCACAGCTTCCATACCGAGAATTCGGTTGGATTACAAGGGTTTCTCCTTCAGGACAGGGGCCACGATAACCAGCTAAATAACAACGGGGTATGGGATCCCCAAAGTAAAGCCAAGGGTATTCTTCAATAGCTTGGGGACATCCTGGAGAACTGGGAGAGGAATCGAAAGATGTGTCGTCAATTGGCACACCTTCATTTCCATTTATAATATTTAAATCAGTAATAATTTTTGGTGATGATGTTATGGGAGACCCAAATATTTGATTTATTAGTAGATATAAGGTTAGTGTTAATTTTAACATTGATTTCATAATGAGCAGATAAAATTTTGTAGAAACAAATAAAATTAAAGAGACTTTACTTGAGTGTGAAAATTATAAAACTGAATATATTTTTAAAATAAAGGATTACTTTCGATGAGAGTAGATGATTATTTTATTTAAGAATGAATCTCTTATGAACAGGTTTAGTGCTATGCTCTTGTTTTCCAGTTTTGGTGATTGTGGTTTTCCTGCTTGGGAGTTAATTGCGTGTGAACTTTAGCGTAACATGCATGTTATCTCACATGTGTACTTACCATTTGGTTGGGTGAAGCAAGTTGAGTTGGTATTATAATAAAATATTTATATAAAAATGTGTGTGGGTTTTAAGCTAGATTTGACCTTCAACTTGCATGACTAGTATATATATATTATTATATTATGTCATAATTTTAGAATAAAAAAGTTTAAATATCAAACTAGTAAAATTATTTTATTTGAATAATTAGTTATATTACATGATAACAACAAAATGATATTATTGAGGGGTATATAAGTGCAGCGATTCCCCGAATGCAAAAAGGTAAAAAAAAGAAATGTTAAGATAACAAGTGGTAGGAATTATGTAATGCGTCATTTTTGAGCAGATGCACATATTTTACTAATTGCACAATCTTTGCAGTTTTGTAAGTTTATAGATTACTTATGATTGTGAAAATGACAAATGTTCGTTCTTCATCTTCATATCTTCTTTGTTGAGATAATGTAATGCAAATTCCCTCCATCGGAGATTATCAACTTATCCAAGCTACCATCTTGAACTGATGGTAAAGCGTAATGAGATTGCTATCCATTCTAGCATCCAATAATTTACATATTTAATTGTCTTTAAAATTTTAAGCAAATCACATATTACGAATCGACTGATTACACAGAACGTAATAATGTTAAAGAATTATTTTTGAAGATGGTGACCGTGATTTTTTTTGTTTATTTTGCTTTTCCATTCGATTTTGTGTTGAATTGACATAATAAAAATCAAGATGTTACCTATGTATGAAATACAGTAACATCTACTGTGTTTTTTGTAGTACATATTTTTCTTGAAATGAAAAATGCATCAGTTATCGGTTTGCATCAGTTTCAAATATAAATATTGAAGGAAACGGATATCTCTGTCAAAAATAAATAATTATCATTTTTAAAGTGTTGCATTCTTAACACATCACCTCACACATAGTCCATACAAATGTAATCTACCAATTTCAATACAAATACTAAACATGAACAAAGCATGTTTTAATTGTATACAATTCTGTAATACAATAACTCTTTTGTTAACAATGTTCTTGGAACCTTTCCATTCCTATTGACCAAAAATAATTTCATAATATAACATCCTATTAGTTAGTGTTTGCTTAATTTCAATTAGTTATTTCCACAATAAAAATATATATACATGCATAATGTTTAAAATAACAATAATTATTCAAACAGCTCAAATTACAACTCTAATAGTTCAACTTTTAATCACTTCCTTTTTTTCATCTCAGTTTGCTACAGGGTTAAGGGGTGGAGTAGCTGTTGATTCGATATTGAACGAGGACATTGAAGTGCCTGAGATGGATCCTTTGAGCGCTTATATGTTAGGTGATTTAGTCATTGATTCCATCACTCTGTCCCGGAGAAATACTCGGTCTGACGTATGTAAAAATGGTTATAACACTTATAATTGCTATACAATGTATACTGTGTTGTATGCAGTCTGTAAACTTGTTTGAAACAGAAACGAAAGATAATTGTTTCGGATGTGGATGAGAATGGGAAATATGTAGGAATACATTCCAATGAATGCAGCAAGGTCATCCTCATGCCTCCACCAAGAACCGGCACGATAACAGTGAGCACTGAGCTTATGGAAAGAGGGGATATTGTATGCCACTGGAAGATAATCGTAAGAATTTAAAAAATATACATATATGCGATATAATATAATGTATAATTTAAACGAGCACAGTAACATAATTTTGATTTCCATTTCCAAGGGAACTAAGGACTGTTTACCAAATATTACGTGCATAAATTTTAATTTTTTTGGAGGCGACCCAAACATCACAGTAAATGATCCCTGTCCTATTGACTATATGGAGATTACAGACGGTTCCCATGGATATCAAAAATTTTGTGGGATGAGTGGCCCTGTGAACCTCACAACGGGAAGGAATGCAAGGGAGATTTACATAACACTCAAGTTGGGTTATCACGCCAGAAATAGATTATTAGGATGCCTTGTCCGATGCACAACTGCTGACAACGACGATCACAATATTAAGCCATTGGAAGATAAAATAGCACCGCTGATCAATTCACATTGCAGTTGAGTGCAAATAAATAAATTTAATTAGGGAATTTTAATTGTCTTCTAAATATAATTTTAAAAATAATTAATTATGATTTTTAATTTCAGAATGTGGACGAAAGAAATATTTTAAAGAAGACTCCACAAAGCATGAGAACGAAGTTCCATGGATTGCAGCTCTAGTGGTCGCCGGTACAAGGAACCCTTTTTGCATTGGCACTATAATTAATGACAGGTTCATCTTAACTGCGGCCCATTGTTTTCGGGGTAGTTTTTCGAATGTTTCTGGCATTGAAGTGCTCATCCATCCACATGAGCTGAATGCGAGTAGGGTGGTTAAACACGTTTTGGGGCAACCTGCCCATATATTCCCACCAGAAGAACTGAAAGCTATGGATGATGATGATGGCTCATTTAGATATCGTATTAGTCGATATATTCTGCACCCACTTCTTGTGAAGCAGTAAGTTAAACAAATACAAGTGGAGTGCATTTTTTTTTTAAATTCAGTGATTAATTTTTACATTCATGAGAAAGAACGAACGACTTTGATGTAGCACTTGTCAAGCTTGCTCGTCCAATTGACTTCCACAACGAGAAGAGAATTGCAGTACCCATATGTATACCAGATATCAACTCATGGGATGTGAATAACGAGGCGAGTTAACAGAGATGACAATTTACTGTTGAAATTAATTAAAGAGATAAATTAAGTAATTTTTTTGTTTAGGGTGAATCAGCCTTACTATTTGGTTGGGGTATAAGACCATTGTTCTATAGCCGTGCTGACAATATAAACATAATAAAGACATTGGGAAAACGGCAAGTGGAAGTGTTTCGAAGGAAAGAGTGCAATGTGCTATATGGCTGGAGATTTTCGGATCGATTCCTTTGCGCTGGGATAAGAGATGCAAATAGTTCTTCTATAGGGGATATTGGAAGTCCACTCATAATTGAAAAATCGAAGGGAGTCTGGGAGCAGATTGGTCTTCTTACATATGGTCAGCTTTTAATTGACTTGACTAATTTAATTGATTTAGAATTTATTTGATTTCAATTAAATTTTTATTTTATTTGAAGGTCAAGGAATCATTAATAAAAAAGGGCCTGGTATTCACGTTCACCTGCGACGTAAGTTGAAAAATATATATTTTTTTGATTATTTTTCTCCTTTGCATTTTTATTCGTCTTTGTCAATTTTTTTTGTAGAGGTCGCACAATGGATCAGGCATGTGAGCAATTCTGAGAAAGCTGTTTGGTGTACGGATAACAGTGGAATTTAAGATAACTGTTGTATATACATATATATATTGTAGTATCCGATTTTTTTTGTTAAACGAGTGATATTTTTATTTTAAGTTTTAATGTGTTAACGTTCAATAAAATAGTGATATATGTAATTAATATATGTATATACTTTTAGTTTAGTCATCATACATCAATTGTGCATCACATCGATCATAATTCCATTAAAAGGGCATCAATTCCAACGCTTAAATGAGTAAGGCAGGTTAAAAAATGCAAAAGCTATCAATTTTTAACAATTAGACAATACCAGTTACTTAATTTAGTTCAAAGTTGATGACTACTGTACTCTTTCACAATCACCACCAATTTACTCTTGACAGGAAACGTCGATTTTTGGTAGAAAGTATTTTTTTTCGGGTGCAGAGTATAGCCGGAGATTGACATCATTTCGACTTCCTTCACAAGTTGTTCAAGTGTTGCCGATCGCAAGAACCCAATTTACTGAAATTTCAGGCTGAGCCAAGGACATAAGTGACAATGATAATACATGAATACATAACAGCACAAAAACTCTGATAGCAAGAAAAGAAAAGGCAAAGATCACATTTCCATAGATCTTTATACTGACCTTGAATTATTGGATTTGGCAGTTTGCTATGACTCATGTACATTTACGGTTGCAGTGATTCATAACTTGAGTATATTAACGTTGATTGGTGATATTGAAAAGTAAGTACTGCAAAGCCTCATGTACACACTTCTATTTGACAAATATTTTTATACTAATATTGAATTGTAATATTTTTAGACTTGAATCGCGAGTCTTTGGCAAGTCAACTATGGAAATGTAAATTTTATAAATCTTGTCCTCCCTTGAAAATTATGGTCGGCTCGGTAAATTTTATAGAAAGTTTGACACCTTTGCACTGTCTTGAACATTCATTGAATTTAAGTATTGATGTGCTACTGCCAAGTGGGAATTAATTTAGGGAAATAAGCATATATCTAATAATTTGTTGCCTTTTTACTCTTTTGAATAAAATGATGCACAACATTTATATTTCGTGTTTGATCTCTTGTGTGGCTATGCTATAAAAATATGATCATAAGCACAGTACTTTCTATGTTTTGAATAATTTATTTAACTAAATATATAAGTTTGTATAAAATATTTGTACAATATTCTACCAAGTGGAATTCGAAAGTATACATTTTTTTCCAATAATTACATATAAACATTCTTATTTTATTCATGTTCCAATTCCGTTCACACTGGAAGCGCAAATGTTACCTCGCAGATTGTCTTTGTTGACTTTACAAGAAAAAAGGTCCTTTGCAATATAAACCGCATTAAACTAGGCGCTCTGCTTTGATCCAAAGCATGAAAAGAACCTATCTTAAGTGTAACTCTAGGACAGCTTCTTAGAAACCTCCTTGTATAGCCTGACTTGCATAAGTGATTGTTTTGCTTCCAGAACTTTAACATTTTGCTCGATTTTGACACAGGTACACTACCCATGTCAAGTATTACCCACACTATGAAAAAAACTACCAAAAACATTAGAAAAATTATGAACGTTGAATATACCGGCAATTGGTTTCCAAATACCAGTAAAGCATACAGCAAAGTAATTAAAAATGTTGCTCCATTGAATTGAGTCGCCGGTAAAAGATGACCTTGAAGACATATGTTCGCGAGCCGTACAAGCACTTGTACTTGTCGGTAGTGTAATGCAGCCATATAGTATATATTTGGTTGACATAGCATCTCTGCAGCCCATATGAATCTAAGCAATAAATCAAATTTGAATACCTTACAGATGCAAAAGATATTTTTCAAACGTCTACTTACTTCAATTTAGCCAATATTTTGTTGATACACTTAATCGTAGAACAACAGGTTACATTGACAAGAGCTCCATAAAATCCATTTGGTAAGCTAAATATTAAATTGATAAAGCTTATCAGAATTTGAAACGTTGTGTTGTGACATTCACCCAAAATCCAGGTTGAAACTGGAGTCTCATGTAAACATGGAAGCATAAAAGAAACTATTGGTATTGCTATGCAAATGAAAACTATTAGAGAGAAAGCACTTCCAAGTAACATCATTGAAAATATGACATCGTCGTTGTGTGGTGGTCTCTTTTGTAAAACGTTCGATCGCTTTCTTAAAGATTCTACAAAAATTGCATTAAAAAGTTGGCAAAATTCGGTAGGGGCAGTGTTGTAAGCAAAATACGAGATCCCAACTGCAGTTTTTATTAGAAATATTGAGCCATGGTATAACAGTATTGTAAGATGAATTTGAGACGTTCCAAGGCAAAAATAGCCAAATTCGTATATTGATAGTAGTAACGATAAAACCAGTATTATTGGCCATATTACACGATTAAATAAAGTGTGAGAATTTGGACTTCCGAGTTTCCGAATGCGAACGCATTTTAAATTTTTGAAAGTTATAGAAATGAACGCAAGTTTATGACTAAGGTACACCAATAATTGGAGTATTTCAATGGTTGCTTTGGACAGCATTTTAAAATTAAATAAAGTTTCATATGAGTACTTGAAAAAATTGCACGAGAGGTACAGTGCAAATTACTAAAATCCAAAGTATGAACTGTTATTGTTACCAGTCAAAAAAGGGAGAAAATAAGCAAAATTTAAATAAACCCAAAGTTATTTAAAAATATGTTATTTTGAAATAACACGAACATAACCCAATTGCTCTATTATTACTATATTTTAAGCTAATAAATACTACAGAATAATATTATGTTAATTGAAATTTTGGCAATAACAGTAAACATTCTAATTGTTAGTATGTAAATTCATATCTTAATACCACGCAATTTCGCTGTTGTCTGTATTCCTAAATCAGTTTCATATTAGTTCAAGGGAAATTTAATTTGGATTCGAATATCAACTTGAGATAAATATTCAGATTAAAGAAAGTATAAATATTTTCAAAAATTATTCGAGCTAAAGGAGCGCAGACAACAATTCTTTAGATACAAAGTTTTTATGAATATTCATTAGAAGTTCTGTCTGGAAAATTGCTAAAAAATAATACATAACGTACGTAACTTAAAATAGACGTCGATTAATTTACGCGTTAATTGAGTCGTGTTTTCTATAATACGCTTACAAACAACACGTCATCGTAGAACTATTGACAAACCTTTATTATAAAAACATAAGTTATGTGGAATAATTTAACCACTTACGTGTCAAATTTTGTCTTCCAAAAAATTCAACTTTAATATGATAAAATTGATTGAATTATTAGACAAGTTTTTAACGAATATCAATTAGTTAAATTGTTTGAAAAAAATATTCTCGGAAATATTTTATATTTCCATTGAAAAATGAACTTAAAAACAATAAAGTATTGCTAAGGATTTGGGCAATAAGAAACGTTATAATAATAATAAACGTAATAAACGTTAGCGTAACCAGTATGGATATAGATATTCTGATAAGCTTTAATCACACTTCTGAACTTTCGTTTCAAATTCATCTGGTTGCCCAAAGAATTAAAAAAGCACTAAACCTTCTCTACTTAGATCATATACGTTTCCTAGAATAAAATATTTATACCATAATCTAGTAACTTCGACTATACATTATTCAATATACCATAAGATTTTTTAACTTAAGTTATTTAAGCAGATAGTCATGAATTTATGTTCGGATAATGTATGTATGTATGTATTTGTTAAAGAAATTTCACACTTTCTTATTTGGGAAAACTACTGTTATTTGTAATAGCTATTTAAATACCATCATTGCATTTCCTACTAATATAATTACAGTTAGTTATAGATAGATAGATAAATTATTTATGTGGATATTTCCAAAATTTAAAAGTATGTCGATATGTTATTATTTTCAAACAAGCATGTCATTTTACTTGGCTAACTTATAAATCTCTACAGTATTGTTAGTAAGTTAGGAAACCAAGATTAATTTTTGTAGCAAAAAGTGTTGTCTTCATTTTTAAAGTTCGAACTTTCGTTACTCTTCGTTAGCTTTTTACAAAACGTATCAGTTTATTCTTCTCAACTGCTACTACTCATCAATACGTTTACTTTAAAAGAAGCAAGTTGACGAGAATTCCAAGGAAAAAGTCGATCAAAGCTATTGGTGTCAATCGATCAACAAAATTTACCGATCCCAACATAACTTTTAAAGGTTGCAGAGATTTGACTGATTTCCTGCAAAACTTGCTCTTTTCTGTCTGTGACGCTCTAACTGTACTTAAAGCTTTAAGCACCGTATTTGAATCACTGTAAATCTTCCCGAACGCACCGTAACCAAATATAATACACAAATACGACTGTGAAGCCGCAGATCCCATAATCCAATACTGCATAAAGCTCATATCAGTTCTACCTGTTATAAAAGCAAACATTCCAATTACGTTGCCAACACCAATGAAATACAGCAAAGTAGATATAAAAATATCTTGGTTGATTTTGTTAAAGTAGAGCAGCAGCAGCTGTAACTCTCGGTAAATTTTTATCAACGTTAAATTGGGTACATTGCTCGAAATATTTACAAGAACAGTATTCAAGTAGTAACTCAAGCAAAATGCTACCAGGAAATACAGTTGATTTACGACAAAGAAATGATTAGCCATTAGTTCCTTCACAGACCAAAATAGGAGGACACAGGAAAACGTCCAATAATATTTTGATATGGGTCCACTCAAAAGTAAGGGATTTCCTTGTGATCCAAGTTGAGTGGAACATTCTTGCATATATGCAAATCCAGGTGCATAGGGTAAACAAGGGTTAAACCAAATGCGGATGGCATGACATGGCAAAATAGCTGGAGTTGTGATGGCAAATATCTGAAAGTTTTTTATTAAAAGGATGATGCTTCGTGAAGGCTCATACAGAACTGGAAGTCGACCTGTAATAAAACACACATATTTATATACCAATATAATCAAAATTTAGTTATATTCGAGTAGTTTACCGTTAACGAGTTTTTGTTCGAAAACCACAAGCGAGTTGAACAGCTCCACAACTTGATCTTTCCGTTTAAAGTAGACGTAAAAGGATGCAAGAAAAGCTTGAATGGCAACACCATTGAATATTCCCTCAAATAAGTCGACGTTGTGAAATTTGGTTCTGTATTGAATTAATTGAAGTGCCATTACCACTGATAATATTGAAGAAATTAAACATTTAAAGAGCATTTTCTTCTTAAAAATAACAGAACTTTGGAAACTCAACTTATATGACACTGGGTCTATTTTGTAGAGATATGAACCAAATGTGTTAAACATTCGTAGATTTAAAACAAGAAGTTTGGATAAGCCTTTTGTGAAAAGCATGGTTGTTGTAGTACGCACGAATGCATACACTTTTTGTTCTACTTTAGAAATAGGAAATTGATTTCAGAAAGCTGTAAAAACACAAACATTTATGATGAAGCTTATGTACTATAATAAAATTATATAAATTACGATGGTTCAGCAATAACAATGGATTTGGCCAGTTATTCGTTTGATGTCAACAGATTAGTGAATTGGTTCAAAATAAGACGGAAAACTAGGCCATATTTTGGGTTTGTTTGTATTTAATGCCGATTTTCCTTTGCAAATCCAACACTTATTATCTATTAATATATTTTCCAAATTATATTGGTGTCCTTTCAAAAAATTATCCTCATACGGAAATGTGGGAACAGAAGTTTTTGACAATTGAATAATATGGTATGAAATTGGAAAATTGGTAGTAAAACGTTTTTGTGGGTGTTTCCTGAAAGAAATTTCTGTGCGCAAAGTATTTAGACCCAAATGTAGCAATAAGTATGCTGAAAGCACCAGTTCGAAATATTTGAGGAACAATACACTTCCAATTTTTATAGCGATTCTTAATTTGTTAAATAAAAATAATTTCTTTAAAATTTACGAAATAACACGATTGCTTTTAACTCGATTTTCATATTAGTTGAATTGAATTTCAAAAGGACATTCCTAAACTACATCAAAAACTATTGTCAATAATGGTCTTTTGAGTAATTTTTCTGTTTTAAATTGGTGGATTTGATTGGAGTTCTCTACGTGATTTAATTTGTCTCTGAAAATTGCTTCAATATTCCTACGAATAGAAAACTATTTAATTACAGATAGTCCTTGAACTTTGTCTCTGTAAAATGTGGCCTTTAGAAAGGATCATGAATGAATATGCGAAAAGTACTAAGGCTTTAAATGATAAAAAGAGTGAGTTTTATTCGAAACTTATGTTTCGTTAGGTTGGTTTCTGGCTTTTGGAAAATATATGTACCAAAATATTTATTTTTAATGCATCTGCATAATTTCGATGCAGAACATTTTGAACATAGTCTAAACTTGTTAATTTACAGTGTACACTTTGTGGATTGTAGATTGATTTTTAATTTCGCACAGACTACTTTGACAACAGACACTCCACTTTTTTAGTTTGAATAGTTCCGTGAAGACAAGTGCAGGGATACATATAAATTGACATGAATAACCCCGGCAGTGCTGTTTACTGTAAAGTTATAATTTCTTTAACATAAATTGTTACAATTGAAAGTTTGTCGACATTGACGGTAATAATTTCATAGCAATTAATGCAGAACTTTTATATTAGAAAAGCCACATAAATTCTGAAATGTTTTCGGGAAAGGCAATGTAAGAGAAAATTTAAGCATGTTTATGTCATGTTATTCAAGGTTCCCGAGCGTTTTCGAACTATGATCTGTTTATTAAATATGAAAAGTTTTACGGCGACGTGTAGATCATGCACACGTCAATTAATGCTTAAACTTGACAGTTTCAAATGTGTTAACCTATCAGAATATCTGGACAGAGTATCATGTCAACAAAAGTATTCATATCTACTTTTACAAATATAAGATAGATTTTCAGTAAACGCTATCGCAAATTTTCGGTGTGCTTTTTATCTTTCTATAAGATACTAATTTTGTATTAACCCAAGAAGAAGAAAAAAGTCACTACAGCGTAATCAGCGTAAATACTTATGCTTATATCAGAATACAAAACTGAAACGCCAGTAATGCTAAAGAATAGTCATTTCTGCTGCAAATTTAGAATTTTTTTTAAACTACTGAACCAGCTGTTTTATGTAATAACCAACTGATATTTTAGAATTGAATTCATCATGGTAGCCAACTTAACTGAATATGTTCTCCATTCGTGCCCAAAGCCTCACAGTTTACATCTCTAGAAACTGCAGTGGTTAGCCAAATTACACAAAAATGAACACGATATCCCTCATTCATACACGTTTTTCCTACTTTAAATACCCTAGACTAACAATAAGTTATTGACTGATGAAAAGCAATTATTTCATTTGAAAAATTTCCTTCTAGGCATCAAAGCTTTTCGTTAAAAATATCGAAACGCTAATCATCATATTTATGTAATGCATGACAAAAGACACTGAGCATTGCATGTTGATCATGGTCATGGACTACCATGATTTTATTGAAAACATCACGAATATATTTTTGGTGTCCGTATTTTTTCCTTATCAAAACATGAAACGCTGTAGCACCGTACATTTTAAATATTTTCACGTTTCCTTAAATTTCGAATATTAATCATTTAGTTTTAAGTTAGCTTCGTAATGTTTTTGACCAATACCCCCCAAGTCGCCATTTTTGAGAAAATAAGTTGATCTATAGGAGATAAAAATCTTTACAAAATTTGTGTTTAAAGTTTTTTTAAAAAAAACCTTAATCGCATGATTAGTTTTTAAAATTACTTAACATGTGGGTTTCATTATATTTATTCTAAATTGCACGAAATGTTTTAAAACTGAAGTCGTTTTACCAAAAACTGATATTCGATTTTTTTGTATTTGCACCGCCATTTTTCCATAACGTTTGGACAATGAAAGAATAGAATTACAATAATTGGCACGATATTAAATCCTATGATATATTCATACACGAACACTTCCACATTTCGTGAAAATATTTACTTGAGATAATTGTGCAGGTCGGGGTATATAAAGAGGACGCTTTCACATAGCTAAATCATCACAATCGCTTATTCTTGGTCAATCTGACTTGTAACAATTTTCTCTCTCGGAATTCCGTTCAACTTTACAAATATCAAAATGAAGTTTTCTTTGGTCCTTTTGGCGTGTTTGGTGGCGTTAGTCTTGGTTGAGGTAAGACCTTTTGTTTTTTAAATTCGAAACTAGTTTCTGTTTAGTTAACGATATTAACTAGATTGCTACTATAAATTGCTGGTTATTAATTTTACAGGCTGTACCATCTCCGCAAATCGAGAGCTTAGCCAGTGACAATGGTATCGAAAGTGCAAACGACCTAAACTCCGTGTTTGCCGATGATGCTGCCGGAACAGAAAAACCGAAGGGAGGTGATTTAATGGAGAAGGGAAAGGAAATGTTGGATAAAATGGGCAAAAAGAAAGAATAATCTTCCTGTTGATGTTTCAAAAATAATTTCAGAATTCCAATATCTTCAGTATTTTGTCAAATGGAATATCCAAATTGTCTAATAAACAAGTTTCATTATTGCAAATTTATTTCATCCCATGATAGCGTTATCATTTACCATATATATTCGCTTCAAATACAAAAAAACACGTTATAAGCCATCATAACATTATTATAGTTCGAAACGATAAGAGCTTCTTTGTTAGATTTTATTGAAAATAATCGATAAACTGGTTTCTGGAATCTTCTGGTGGCAATAAAAAATGTTTTAATTTATTTTGATCTCGATCACACAATTGTTAAACGTTGGAGAAAGGTAATCAAGCAGGAACAGGTGTTCGAAACTTAAAGCAGATGAAACAGAAGACCAAATGAATAGTCTACATAATAACGACTGTTGACTTATCTCTAAACCATGCTGAGACAAAAACAGAAACTCATGAAAAACAGACTTACTTATTGACTGATGAAAAACAATTATTTGATGAAAACTTATATCCTAGACATCAAAGCTTTTCGCTTAGAATATCGGAACGCTCATTAAAATACTAATATAATACATGACAAATGACAATGACAAATGAATGTTGATCATGGTCATGGATCACCATGCTTTAACTTAAAACATCACGAACAAATTTTCAGTGCTTGTAACTTTGGCACAACAAAACATGAAACGCTATATCACATCAAACTTGAACATTGTCACGTTCCCTTAAATTTCTAAACTCAACCGTTTACTCCAATTGTGAACTCGTCTGGTATGTTTTCTAGTGACTTTTAACTAATAAAAGGTTGATTTTTTTAAACAGTAATTAATTTTTCATTTGGTAGACATAAAAACATTTATCTGCCTTCTGCACTTAAATTGGCATTATGACAACCTTTCCAGATATAGGCCGAATAAAAATGATAACTTAACTGGACTCCTTGCCCTTTTATGAACCCGAAATTAACGTTTGGCTTAAAAAACATGTATGCATGCATGGAAACGCTCATCATCAAATTTATGTAATGCACGACAAATGACAATGACAAATTCATGTTAATCATGGTCATGGATAACCATGTTTTTATGCAAAAGAGCATGAATACATGTCCAGTGTCCGTACCGTATGATTTTCCTT
Organism: Entomobrya nicoleti; assembly: GCA_034695465.1. Taxonomy (NCBI): domain Eukaryota; kingdom Metazoa; phylum Arthropoda; class Collembola; order Entomobryomorpha; family Entomobryidae; genus Entomobrya; species Entomobrya nicoleti. Next base: position 16,192 of record JAQFZG010002239.1, read on the forward strand.
AACAAAACATGAAGCGTTGTATTACAGCAAATTTTGTCAGCAAATGTCACGTGACTTTAGTTTCCTAAATATTGTGATCAATACCTCCCAAGTCGACGGTTTGAAAAAATTAATTGGTCCACAGAAGATAAAAATCTTGCAAAAAAATTTGCAAGGAAAATTTTTGATCTCGTGATTAGTTTTTTGCAATATTTAACGTGCACGTTTCCTGAAATTCATCCTAAATTGCACGAAATCTTTTGAAACTGAGAGCGTTCTGCCAAAAAAAAATTTAAAGATTTTTTTTATGGATTTGCGCCACTATTATTCTATTCAGTTTGGAAAATAAAATTGTAATATCACAATAATTGGCACGATATTAAATGGTTTGGTATGTAAATACATACATACATACATGAACACGCTTCTACATTTTGAGGAAATATTTACTTGAGCTAAGTGACCTGGTCGCAGTATATAAAAAAGAGGCTGTCACAGCTAAAAAGTCACACTCGCTTATACTTGGTTCATCTGACTTGTAAGAACATTTCCCTCAGACCTCTGTTCAAATTTAAAATATCAAAATGAAGTTTGGTTTAGTTCTTTTGGCGTGTTTGGTGGTGTTGGTATTGGTTGAGGTACACATTTTTAAATTCGAAACAAGCTTCTGTGTCGTTAAAGGCACTAACTATTTACATTGCTTGTATAAATTTGTGATTTATAATTCCACAGGCTTTACCATCTGCGGACATCGAGAGCTTATCCAGTGACAATGGAATCGAAAGTGCGAATGACCTAAACTCCGTGTTTGCTGATGATGCCGCCGGGACAGAAAAACCTAAGGGAGGTGATTTAATGGAGAAGGGAAAGGAAATGTTGGATAAAATGGGCAAAAAGAAGGAATAAAATATTTCATGTTGGTTTTCAGGAACAATTTCAAACTTCCAATATCTTTAGTATTTTGTCAAATGGAATATCCAAATTTTCTAATAAATATTTGTCATTATTGCAAATTAATTTCATCGTAGAGTCTGTCCCCTGATAGTTTTATTGTTTACCATCAACGAGAAGAATGTAAAATTCTGGTATGCAACTACCGTTTGCGGTGAAAGATGTGGTGTATATGAACGTATATGTACGTTGAAGTACGCTTTTGTACGTTCATGTATGTATGTATGTCAGAATCGACAGCAAAAAAATTGCCATTTA
>JAQFZG010002240.1:0-17376 GCA_034695465.1 Entomobrya nicoleti
GAAGAAAACTTTGTTCCTCTCTGAAAACGCATAACACAAGTAGGAGAACAAAAGTGTGTACACCCAATAGATAATTTTCCATCATTCACATCATCCCAATCCCCCCGAATAGCATTTTCATTTTGTTCAGCAGCCGCAACACCACCACCACCCTCTTCTCTAATTCTTTCTCTTGCGTTTTCATCAAAGATCCATCCTGGAATATGGAAAATAATAGGCCAACTTTCAGTAAAAATAGGTTTCAAGCACTCAAAACATTTCGCTACAGGGCCAGCCATTAAAATTTTGCTTAAATTAAACGGGAGCAGCAAATTCAATGGGTTTTCCAGTGAAGAATTATCCGCAGCGGTTTGTTTATGCTGATCATTTCCTTCCTTTCCTGTTGCGGTTGACCTAGTTTCTGTCAACATAGTCATACATATACTATTAGGATCATATAGCTTTCTCTCCCCGAGGCTACTTTTATGATGCTGATTGCAAGTTGGAAACTGTTGTTTGTTACCTTTCCTTGTCCTTGTAGTTCCCTTACTGCTCGAAGTACACTCCGCTGATGAGGATGATGAGGTCGGTAAAGGTAATACTGTCGTACTTAATGGTTTGCTCGAAGTAGGATCATTAGATACAGATTTTCTTTCTCCATGTATTTCCAGCTCTGGTTGAATGGCTTCATCATCTTTCTTCTCAACAAGATTCCCTCTTATGCTAATTAAAGAGTCGCCAGCTCTTTGTGGCACGATTAAGGGTTCAATGACAGGCTTAACACCACAAAATTTCTCCAGTTGGTTTTTTTCTAAAATACCAAGTTGGTGTACTTGACGTAGGCACAGCTCAAGCAAGGAGGGAACCACTACTTTCTCTGTCGTTGTGCTTTCCACATTTCTGTTGAAGCCACAGTGGTGGTGGTGAAGCTTCACTACATCTTCATCAAAATGCAAAGTACGTCGTTTCCCTTTGAAATTCAATTTTATTTTAAGCCTGTTCACGTCACTTCGGTGAGTGTACAGCTGAAGTTGGGTTTGAGCATGTGATGCTGCTGCGGTTTCATGAGGATGAAAAGGATTAGGTCCGCCATTGTCACTTTCTCCTGGGTCCAGGCCACATCTAAAAGAAGTGTAATGAAAGTAATTGGAGAAACCAAGAAGCAGAAAAGAAAGCCGTATAGCAATTCAGCCAATACCAAAGATGCTATTGATGCCATTTTTCAATATGTTAATACTTTACATACATTGCATGGCCATGGGTTGGTTTAAAATTTGCGAATTTGGTGGTTCATGAGTTTTCCTTACCCAAAACATTCGACGTTAGTTCCCAATTGTTGAAGAACCCAATATGGAATGTAGTTAAGCCTCGGATTCCCATCGAAAAGAAACTGAAGATTTCTGTTATTGCTATTTAATGATCCTCGGTGTGAGGAAGTCCTGCTATTATATAAGAGTGAATGGAATGGGAGGCTGGGTAAGAAGAGAAGATTGCACCTGCATGCTGAGAAGTAACGAAGATTACGAAGTAAGCAAATATTGCGGGGTATCGAATTAATGGGATTCCTGTCGATGCCAAATTCCTCCAGTGATTTTAACCCTTCAATAACGCTTGAAGGGATGGAGTGTATTCGGTTACCAGAAACCTCCAATTGTTTGAGGCGGTGGAGATGTTTTAAACCTGTAGTCCCCATAATTAAAACTTCATGTTATTGGCACATACAATTGTGATAAATAGTTCACTTAAGTATTTTTATACAAGCATTGCTAATTATTTTGGCATAGCATATATTTTCAACTTATTCATTCAATTAAGTGAAATGCATTTTACTGTTCGCCACATTTTATATAAGTTGTGTGTATTTTTGACATACTGAGATTTTAGCATGTGACCGACCACTCAGCAAGCAGTCAAGTGAGTCAAGCCACCGATCATTCATGTGCGTGTGAGTATTGAGTATACGTTTGTAATTTTGTAATATGCAATGTGAAACGGAAACGATTCTTTTAATGTTTGCATAAAATTTCATGGAATTGATCAAAAATCACAATGACATACATCGAGGAAGTTCTGATTCCAGTTGGTTGTAAGTAATGAGTAAGCTTTCCAAATGTGCAAGGTCTCCAACTGTGCAAGGCAGATCTTTTATGTAATTTTGTGAAACATCAAGAACCTTGAGACATCTCAGATTTCCAATTTCGATTGGCAGACCTTGAATTAAAATGAATTCATTACATTCAGCAAATCTACTTCAGTGTAACAACGCACACATTTCGGTACATAGAGAGGTAATACGTACTTTCTAGTTGATTTCCAACGAGGTATAAATTTGTAAGGTTGCACAACTTCCCTATATTGGTAGGCTGCAAGAAAGCAACAAACCAATTAAAATATTAATTACATAAAGAATTTCAACTCGTGAATCGTGTGGCCGTGGCCTACACTTTTGGGGCTTGTTGAAAAAAAAATTTGCGAGAGCAAGATAATGCGACAATGCAAACTTTTCTCTAGCGTAAGGAAACTTAAGTTTAATCAAATTTTAAGGAGATACTTGCCAGTTTTTCTAAGCAGTTCCTTTTGAGGTAGATTTCCTCAATGTGCTCTCCATGATTTAACACTTCATCGGGAATTTCCCTTAAATTACGATAATTCCAGTGGAGGATCATCCTGTCTTGTATATCTTGAACCAATTCATAATCACAATCACAACACTTCTCCTGTTGCGATTCCATAGACCCGCTACTCTTGCCTAAAGAATCAGCTGTTACAAAACCTGATTGAAAGAAAACTGCTGGACAAGACCGTTCTCTTGATGCACAACAGCTCCACATACATAATATCCTGGATATTTTTCTCCAGGATAGGATGAGTCTCCAGCCTCCACCCACACTACACTTTTGTGTATGTTTTCTTCCGTTATGCTTTTTTAAATAAATTGTGCAATTAATGTGCTCTATAAAATCGCGCAGACGTTGTGTTTTTGTATCTACATAACTAGATAAATGTTAGAATTGTGGAAATATTATTACTTGTTTGAAAAATCAATATTTAAAATTCTATGAAAACGGAAATGTTCGTTGTATAGAAAACTCTCCGAGCTTATTATGAATCCACATGCAACTTTGTACAGATGCGATATGGCACTAGTTCTTTTGCGTGATAGTAATCCACTGGGAAAGTTGCCAATTTCAGCCTCAAATGACTTTTTGCATGTGTTCAAAAACATTGCAATTTCTTCAGGACGCTGGCAAGGACACGGGAGGAATTCTATACAGTGCTTTCATTTCCTTACATGTGGAAAGGAGTAAGGAGGTGGGTGGGTATGCGCGCTATATGTACAATGTACTGTGCAAAATGCAATCGATGTTATATGGATCATGAAATCCAGCTTGCTATAAAGCGTTTTTCTTGCTGCCTTCCCTCTATATTGATGTTGCTACAAACAAATTTTAAATTGAGTTCAAAATTAATTTTTTTGATGACAAACTAATTCCAGGGCATGAACAAAGTAACTTGAAACGGTTTGATTTTGGGCTTGGAACAATATGTTATTTTTATTTAACTATTTTTTTACATTAATGTATTTATCTAAAAGTTAATTTCAATTTTACACAAACTTATGATTACTTAGTCGTAAATACATTTATCTTACTTTTTACATCGACCGTATTTAAATTTTTTTGTGATAATCACAATCACGGAGCGCTATTTAATTTTAACCAACATTTTAGGTTAAATGTGAATAAAATATTGACTGATTTTACTTCACATCTGTCTTGATGACAAATGATTTTTTATTATCCTTAACTAAATGGATTGCTTAATATCATTTAGATTTCATACATAAAATTATAACCACGTTTATCAAATTAACTCAGCTTTTCACTACTGCACTTGCGATTTAATAGGTATGATTTACAAGATTATTTACAAATGTCGACTGTATAAATCTTTTACACGTAAATAGAAATAGTACTATTTTAATCCACATAGTTTCTTAAATTTAAAATTGACTCTGCACAATTGAAGGTACTTCAATGTAAATGAAAAGGATTTTGCAGTTCTAGAGTCAGCTTATATTGAACTATTCTACAATAAGCATATACAACATACCAAATAGCCATACTATGACATCAAGACAAAAACTTACATTTAATCATTTAGAATATTTAATTAACAAGAGTATATTTTTTTTCCTCTACCCCGTATTTTTTATTGCAGTTGCAATCTCCACAACCAAGTATTTAATTAATTAATATACTTAGCCCCCAAGCAAAAAAAAAAGTTTACAAAAAATTCTTTGTACCGAATCAGTACCCATCATTGACATCGAATACATCAAGCTGAATTCTAACAAAATCTTTTCTCAGAAGATGACGCGACGCTGTCTTAATACTTAATCATTGTTCTTTCCTGCTTGAAATTCTCTACCGCGTGCCTTTGTTATATTTTGAATTAGTTTACGTTAGAATACACAAACTATGTATATATACATATTTACATTATTTCTTACAAAGTTATTATAGTAAGGCACTTCAAGATATACGGTCAAGATTATAAATTTTATTTAATCTGAACCCAATTTATTTTTTCCGAGTATAAAACATCCCCATTCTCTCATAAACGTCCATTTTGCATTCAAGCTACTACATAGAGAAAACTAAACATCCATTTTTACTAATACTGCTGCAGCGACAAGTAACATGTAGTATATGTACATTCATATAAATGGATACATTATACAGCTTGTTTGTTTTAAATATTTAAACAAGATTTTTTTAATTTATACAAAAGGTATTTCCAGTCTACTAGAAACAAGTTAAATTTTTACTTTCCGTGAAAAGTATAAAATATCACTGAATAGATGGATTATAGCGTAGTAGTAAATATTACTAAATTGGCATACTCTAACTTTTATTTAACTTTTTACGCTAGAATGGGGACACAATTAGTTAATAGAGGACGTTAGTTCGAAACGTGACAAAAGATTGCCTGGTATATGACACATGTCGATGGTTGCTGCTCAAGTACGCATTGATAAATTACTGCACATTATATTTTAACATCATCTTTTAACTAACTAAAGTGAATTAACATGAATACAATATAATTAAATGAAAATTAAGATTTTTTTTACTAATAACATGTTTAGTCTTCGTTGAGTAGAAATGAATTAAACAGCATTTTATGCCTCGATATTTTATGTCATTCGATTATGTTCACGATGCATGTTTCATTTTCAGTGTGCACCACTTTTGTGGAATTTTTTAGGAATGTTGTCGTTTGAGGAATTTCTATTTGTACTTGTATGAAAAGTTTCATATAAGTTTATATTTTCTCTTTGCTCTTGTCGTATGTTGTAGCGGTAATGTAGGTAATTGTCCCGATAGATAACATTTCTTTTTGTAAAGACCCTCTTTTCAAATGAAACTAAAGTGCAGTACATGACAAGTCATTGAGGCATTTATCAATGTCATCATCATTGCGTTGCATTATGTGACTACAACGAAGGGAAAGTTGGTTTATTTTTTTCACGTTTTATAATAATGTCCTCTAAACAAAATGCGATGGGTTTGTCAGGATGGGCAACGATTCGATTAACGCATATTTTTGTATAGCTGTTTATTTATACGCGCTTCCTTAAATACTTTCTTTATTACTTTCACAAGTATACACAGATACACACACGATGATATATCTCATACAAACAGAATACACAACAGTATTATTTTCCAGCATAGTATATTGCTTTGGGGCGTAAAACAACGGATGTAATCTAGATTATTCTAAGAGTACATATATTACAGTGGTATCATATTACACACATAATATTCAAGGTTGTATAGTAATAGTAGATATTCAAGTTCACCCTAAACATTTAATATTATTTTTCAGTTTTCTTTACATTTCCTTGAAATTCTTGTTAACTTGATTGCACGCAAATTATGTGTTACACAGTTGACCTGATTCTTTTATATGTTTAAATTGACTATACTTAAATATAATACAAACGTATCAATACTTTTTAAGCATATATCTATAAATCGTTTCATAACCTTTAATATATTTTTTATTCCATTTATGTACATGTACCTAATCAGTTTTAAATAAGACATGCTTTTATTATATTAATATATACAAGCCGTTTTATTCTCAACCTTGTTATCTAATATCCAAATCATGTTTAAAAAGTCCAATTTTAAAAACACAATATAATATGTATATTTACATATATTTCATGACTTAAAGGGTTGGTCTCCGCTATACAATATTTGACTTGCATACATGTGTACAATTAAGTAATATATTTGAACGAAATACTTTTTATCAGATACATAAGTGGGAATAATATCATATATTTTTTAGTAGAAGTATGTATGTACAATATATACAGGTTTTTACGCTTTCTATAAATATAAATTCTTTACACAGCCTGGATTTTCTTGGGTATTCAATTATCATCTTCTTCTTAATTCCGTTTCATCAAGCTGATAATGCCTGAGGGACAGAAGCCATCTCGAGGTATAAAAATAGAGGACGAGAAGAAGAAAATGCCCTGGTATCGGGGATCCAGGTAAACTTCTCCATCCCAAATTGTTCCCATGTTGCATCGCCGCAGGGTGCTCTCCTACTAGTTAAAAAAAGAAAGCAGACAAGAATGTTAAATTACGGAATACAATATGCATTAAAAATATACATATAACCTGATCGTCGCATGAATTCATATTACTGAACAAATATGTTGAAACTATGTGTGCATTGTGCATTTACATGGTTTAAAACTAAAGAGTAATAAAATTGAGTGTTGACTCTGTGCTAATATAAAAGGGACTGAATAAAACAAATAAAAACAATAGGGTAAATAATATAGCGATGCATACATATCTTCGACTTGTTTCTTGTTGTATACACACAGTTCACTCGACCTTCCTTTTACCTTGAATTTTACGCTTCAGTGCAAATTTTAATTACTCGAAATGTTACACAAATCCCTTTTAGATATTGAGATTTCTCCTTATTTAGAGAAGAAGTATATAATATGGGTTTATAGTAAATTATCACAGGGTTTAAATTGGTAGGGATATGATATAAAATGGGCTTAGAGAAAGTATGCATGTATGTGTCAAACGAACTACAAATGGAAGTTCTACAAATGGAGATGGAACAAGGTCCAGAGGAAACCTGTGTCTTTGGTTTTGATACCAATATACCTTCTAAGAATTCACGACAGTGCCTATTGTAAAACTACTCCACATTCACATGGAAGCTTGAAAGCGAAAAGGGTGAAATTCTACTTTTCAATCATTTACCAGCCACCCGTTCACCATCACCAACCAAACCATTAGAGTAATAAGAAAACGACCTACATTTTGATACGTCAAAAATTGAATTTCATTTCATGGCACACATTAATCAAATCCAAGAAGACACACGTATTCACATCACTTCGATCTTGATGCATACCAAATGATGAAAGTCAGTTTCTGTTTAACTAACATAAGAGAAGGCATAAGAAATATCTCTATTGTCAGTTTAGATGCAAATTCTCGTTTATCAAATGGTGCATAACATTTAAGACAAGGTAATTTTGTATTCTGCCATCAGATTTTCTTAGAAACATAAGTTCCTGACTAGCCCTGCCTGTCACGTCTGGTTGATTGTTTAACTGAATTAGTCAAATCGGTAAAATGGTGCCTAGACATGAGTGAAACATCTAACACTTTTCTTTATTTGACAGGCAGCGTGCGTATTCGGATTAATACAATTTCGTTAAAAAAATATGGAAATCTAGCAATAATTTTCAAGACAATGTTTGAGGTTCACATTTGTACATTTTCGCACGTAAATGGCCAGCTGTACAACTCTCACACAAGCTATGTGTATTTTATTTTTGTTACCTTCAATGTCTTTCATTTCATGATAAACATGTGGCAGAGTGGCAGCTAACAATCATGTCCATATGAAATCATATAAAATATGTTCCAAGACATTTTTTCACAAGAAAGTCTTTCACTTTGACAGTGACGCTAATCTGAGCAATTCATTCACATGCGAACTTTGTCTTGGCGAAAATAGAATAAAATTGAGTTAAGTGTCGACTTGTTCTGGCAGATTGGATAAGGCAGAGTGCATTGTTCTTCTGTAGTTACATTGTCTGAATTTATATTTTCACCTTCTTGACTTTCTCTTGGTTTTCAAGCAAAATTGTACAAAAGTCTCTATACATAGGAACTAGCTTTACAGACATACCAACATATGTTTCAAGAAAGAATTATTATTTTCTTTTTGTATTTTATTCTCGTCCAACATTTAATGTGAATTTTTTGTCTAGATGCTGGTATAAAATTGGAAATTCAATGTGTACATCCATATAGACAAGAAAGATGGCACTCTTCCTAGAAATCTCTGGAAAAGCATGCTCAATTACTTGAGGTGAATACAATACACAGCAGGTCGGTCATACAGGACGATTGTATTGGACTTTAATAACAACTTGAACCTGAGCAGCTGCATTAAACATGTTCAATATGTCAAAGAAATATACAAATACGAATAGATGGCACATACATAGCTGCGAATAAGATATAAAGTACTATATATTTCTGATCGGATATGAGCTGTGTAGTTCTAATCGAAAACCTTCCTAATAAACCGGCAGGAAAAAATAGGTAAAAAGTGCTTTCTCTTGTGAATGAACAGCGGTACATGTGAATTTATCTACAACCTCTGGGGTGGTTTGCAAGCTTTCACTTTTATAGGTTGGCTGAGCACACACATGGGAGCAGGTTCAGTACGTGACTTTCTCTAATAATTGAAGTCATGACGAAACACCCATAGAATAATAATAAATCAAGTTTGCCGTATACATTTTCCCCAAATCTGTTTGCACTGAAACTAAAATGTCGAGCTTGTTCATTGTTGTATTCAATGATTGTCTGAAAAGTGGAGCGAAAATGCCGTGCCGAAAAAGCTTATGAACTCCAAACTTTTCAAATGACCGGATTTAAAAAATCTTATTTTCACTTTGCTATTATCTTTTAAATAATAAGAAAACATAAAAGTAAGAATACAAATCTTATATTGCTCTAGGCGTTATTTACTTATCACAAAATTCTAGCCAATATGAAAAATGTGAACACGTTATCTCCAATGATTTGTAATTTCATATTCATTCAACATGTATTTGGCACTTCATAATTAGTTGAATTGGCACTTTAATGATCTTCTTGATCCGATCTTAACCATTGAAATATACATTTATGTATACTGATTGCGAGTTCTCTATGAGACATTTTAGTTTCCTATTTCCAATACACACATTACATACACTTGAATGTCTGTATTTTGCTGCTCAAAAATATTACGTCTATATTTTCTATAAGAATCCTTTTTTTCTGCAAGAGAATCATCAGGGGTGTCACCTCTATTCTCAGATTAGGGTATTCGACTCACTGGACAGAAGTCATCGTATCATTGTGATTGTGGCAGTAGTAGTGCCAAGAGAATAAGACAGTCGAGTCAAGCCTTCAAGATCTGAAGATTACAAAAGAGTGATGATTTTTGCACTACTTTCACAATGCGACCTTCGGGATCTTGTGAGAACAGTTTATTACACACGCTTCTTTACTACTATCTCTGTAAATATACATTCCTGCAGCAACAGAGCGGCAGAATCAGCATCATCCTGTAATTGGTCAAGCCTTGAATTACCACCACATCATCATTTTTCTACCATACCCATCATGGCTTTTGTTGGAAAACGGAAGCGAACCAACATTTTTGCTGATATGTGTAAGTTCCATTGGTACGCAAAATGGCACAAATAAAAAGGAGTTGTCAGTATGTAGGTATGTATGTGTTAGTGTAGATGGCATATGCAGACAACCATAACGAGAAATGAAGAGAGGAAAACAGTAAAAAAGTACCTATCTACAATTTCATTTGTAAGTTGAAGTTTCTTTGAACATTCCCTCCCGAAATACTTCCGCCATGCGTCTACTGATATCATTAATCCCATCATGGTCATAGCAATCAACATCGCGGACTTTAATCGGGTCTCACTAGAAGAGGCGAGCGAGACATATATTGGACACGAAAATTGTTACATATTGTACAAAGTAGAGGACAAGGGACTGTTACTGACTGAAGGGCTTGAAATCATTCATGCGAAAGTTATTTGAGATAATCCATATAGCTAGATTAAAGACCTTTGTTTCTTTGTTGAAGTAAAAGTGAAGGCAGGCCTTTTATGAAATTCCCTTTCCTTTCGTTAGCTTTTCGTAATGAGCTGTGAGAACTTTTCCCAACAGAGAAAGAACATTTTCTTATGCTCCAACGAAATTGTCTAAAATACAATGTAAAAAGCAACGCAACTTCCTTTTTTTGTACTACTCCGCCTACACATCAAAAAGACTTGTGTGCTTACTTACGAGAGTTTCTTACAACAATAACTTTAAAGGGGACGTGAACAACCAAGTGGCCAAAGGGAAAAAAACGGTAAAACTTTAGCACAACAAAATTTCACCAAAGATGTGAACCAAACAAAAAAGTATGTACCTAGTTTGTAACTGCCTCGAGAAAGGTCTTCAGGGCGTTTACAACTATAACTACGTATCGACCAACAATTGACCATGCAAAAAGTGTGTAGGTACGCTATTTCTAGAGTCCACTGTTCATTCCAATAGTTATTTGTTTTGAACATCTCAAGGGGACTAAATGATTGTGGGTGGGTGGTATATTCAGTTTAAGCTTAGGTACTGTTGAGCAAATAACGGCTTAAATGACAGTCGAGTACTTAAACTTCGAATGAATTGTCAGTATAGGTTTCTTCACAAGAACATGCTGCGTATTGACTAAACTTCACAATAACATGACACGGCAGCTAGAACCTTTAAGGTTTACGAGTAATTTCTAAATTCATTTTCAATTATTGTATTGGTTATACCCAAGAATTCTCGATGCACTCATGTTAATTAAATAAGTATTTAAACTTGCATGCACATACTAAAAGCTCAACTAAACGGAGTAAACGCTAAACTAGTATGTGATGTTATTTGTCATCATTGAAACAATGTTTAAAAAAAGAAGATGAGAATTGAGGATAAATTAAAGTTTTGCTTTAAACCAAGAGATAAATACAAACTTGCGGTAAAAGAATGAAAACCATTAAACAATTTGTGTATGCTCATTCGCTTTCTTGAATTAGGAGGCTTTAAATCAATAATCAAGAACAGAATCAAAAGAGAAAGTTTTCATTTTACTGAAGTTGATTAACAGCACAGTATTAGTTGAACTGAACAATAGTTCAACCAAGAAGAAGTGACAAAAGCTCAAGAGCACTAAAAATAGGCTGCTTTAGAGAATGCGACTACGGATCAACATAGCAATGAAATTTAACAGGTTCAAAGTTTGGGAAACGTGCACTGCGTTTAATTTTCGACAACATGTTTTCGTGTACTTGCAACCACAACCTAATTGTTTTTCTATGAATTAGAAGCTACCCTACTTCCAACCAGTGTACCAACGGAATTTCCTCGAAATCAAGTTTACGAAATTCTAATACATGGAGAGGATTTGTGTTTTTTCTAGTGAAACCTTCAAATAAATACAAAAACTATAAACAGACCTCAAACTATAAACTGAATTCTCTGAAAGACCCACGGGTACGATTTGCTGTACAGATAAGCAGCCTAGCTGTCATCCTTATTTGCTAGAAGCTATTTAACTAAATCGCAGAGAATAACGATGCAAGTGTGAATTTGTGTAAATACATAGTATGCAGTAAAAACGTTGGCAGAGCTAAACCATATGCTATATCTGTATCTGTACCAAAGAATTCTACTCATTTTGGCAAGTAGTGAAAGTGAAAGTCATATTCGAACTCAATATAATTTAGAATTGAAAATAAGGCTGACTGTATTTTAAATGCATTGTCTTTAGATCCGCATTGTGCATTGTAATACTTGGCATTGTTAAAACATTTACCCTCAAGGACTCTTAAATCAGCAGGCAAACGAGGAGCTAACTTTTTTGTTAATTTTAACTAGTTCGATCCTTATGCGTCAGTTAATTTTTCCTTTCTGCTGCTGGAATCAAGGCTATCTGCTATCTGAATACTCCATAAAACTGTGCGCCTCATGACTCATATTACAATATAACACTTTGGTTGACTTTCAGATGAGATGAATATGAGAGGAACCCCAACATATTCCCATGTGCATAAATGTGTAAATGAATAGAGAAAGTTTCAAACTTCACAAAAAAAAACTTTGTTACGTTCACACAAAACTAACTTAAAATGGTTATTTGGTTTTTCTACTTATTTTGTTCAATACTACTCCATGCAATTATGATGAGCAATATGTAGTTGCATCAAAAGAGTGCGCATAAAATTCAGAATAAGAAACTAAATTACTAGAAATACGCGTGTAATTGGAACTCATACTCTTACCGTACCAGTTTGAAAATGTTATATATGTCATCTTGTACAATACTACATGTTAATGGTCAATCTCAATGTCCTTTCTACGTAAGAGTAATCGCTGCTTGATTACTACAACTATCATCTTATCGCTTTTACAGAAATCCCTAGTTAAGCGCAATCTTCAAACAACGCAAAATGTTGATTCAGACGAGGAAGTAAACACTCACTCAGCATAAAAGGAAATCAGTACAACTCATGGTCCTAACTCTTTTCACTAAAGAGCTTAACTTTGTCCCACGGAGAATTTCTGTTTTATTTGGGTTGACAGAGAGAAAGCTTTTTGTATGAATCCTCCTAATTTACGTCGGGCTTAATTAATCGCTGTTGTAATGTCTCACAGGTACCCCCGTGAAAGCAATGCCACTGCAAATTGCTTATAGGAAGGTTCATTCTATTTAGACAGTAGTGTAGTAAGTACATACATATAAATAGTAGGCATATATGTAGCTATTCTCCTGTGTATATTTGTAAAATTACGTTAGGAGGAAGTGTAAATAATTTGCACTTAACGTACATTATCCAAACATAAACAATTCGTTTGGGTGACACAATTGCCACTCAACGTAGACTTATTGTGTGAAATGTAAGCATTAAATTAATATGACAAGGTTAATGTCCATATTAACCTTGCTCAAATGTATAAATAGCTTACTATGTTTGTGCGAAATTAATGGTAAATTGTATTGCGTTGTATGTAGACATTATTGGTAACAATCAAGACCCAGAGATGCTATTCTATTCAATGAGAAAAACTGTTACATAATAAAACAGCACTACGACACTTTTCTCCTCAATAGTCATTACCTTAATACAAATGTTGTAGCGTCTAGACTCTAATTTTTACATGATATGTTAAACGGATAACGGATATATGCACACAATGAATGGGCAACGTAAAATGTCACAATAAAAGAGAAAGGTGATTTGTAAAAGTTAATGCATATGCCCAGATATCAATCAGTAATGACTCTTCCTAAAACACTGAGGAAGTTCTTCTGGTTAAAAAGTTTTTGTTCAGTAAAAAGATAAGTCATTAGTGGAGTTTTGTGGACGGATAAAATGAAAGTTTTGGTTGTAATATTACAGAATAGTAAAAACGTATGCACAATGCACATGCTTGGAAATATACACATGTACATACCTGCTACTATTATAACTCGATTCTGTAAGCTTTTTTATTTCCATAAACGCCCTATTTTATAGTTTTACATTAAGCATATTAAGCATTAAGCACAAAAAACAGAAGTAAAATTTCATACTAAAATATATCGAAATGATGTTATGATAGTAAAAAGTAGTGTTGTCGTTTGTGTAGTCCTCCTATCTTTTTCTACAAGCCAGAGAGCGGGAAAGAAAACACGCCTCATTATAAAGGGTTGGTTTTATTAGTCTTTCTACTTTCTTTTACAAAGTTTTCTTCTGAAACAAAAGGAGTTGGAATTTGTAACAGTTTTTGACAGTCGTTTCTCTGCAAAATACATGCATTCAAAAATTAAATCAGTACATATTGCTTATATAGAATGGAGGCGTATTCCATGATAGTGTCACTACATATGATATGATACGTATAAATGTTTAAAACAACTGGAGAATACCATCAAATAGATAAGCCAGCGTTTTAACTCTATCAAAATAAGTTTTTAAAAGTACGTAATAAGTAAATATACTTTTGTGGGTTTCGGGTACGTACTGTTTAAATGATGACTTTGTACGACAATATTCTACGCCTAGTCCGGAAAAATTATTTCTTCATTCATACGGCATTACCATCAATATAATATCCATTTAGAAAGTAGAAAGAGGACAAATTTATAATTTTCTAGCCAGTTTTTACTAGTATACCATATTCATAATATGTGGAACATTGAATATAATATATGGTACGGGCATTTGTTACTTATACTATCGTTATTAATGCACGTTTAGAAAGTAAAAGAGATAAAGTAGATATGGTAGAGAATAAGTCAGTAAAGTTCATTCTAGTTTTTACCACAAATACATACGTATGTTCAGGCTAACCACGCGGCTTGGCTTGACTAATTATCTTTTTGTGCATGAGCTAATTAGACAGCAGAAAGATGCTTCTGATTGGATTTCTCTTTCTTCTTTTGATAGGGCTAACTGCTACTCTGCCAGGCTTTAAATAGCATTTTTACTGCTTGCCAGCAGCTTATATGTGTGTTTGTGTGGCAGCTTTCCATTAGCCTAATTTTTGTATGAATGAGTGCTATAAGTACCCAAAAGAAAACACATATTTTGAACGAAAACAGTGTTTCATGCTACTGCTACTGCTGATGACTCGTGCATAAAAGTACTTACGGTTTGTACAATGTTAACACTTGGAGCATAAAGTACCTTGAAAATTTCCTTTTCATTTGTGTTCTCTGTTGTGTGTATTTATTGAGAAATGGATAATTATGTGTGTGTACTCACATCATAATAGGACGTTTAGAAAAGCTAATTTTGCGGTTCTTTTAACTTGCAAAACTATTAATTGTTTGAAGATGGGTTACATTCCATTCAGCCAAACTGTTGGTTGTGATGTTTACACATTTTGCTACAATGATGAGGAAATAATTCACACAAGTTGAGCAACTTATTCTTTGCTCATACAATATTCATTAGAGATGAAAGTATGTACATTAAACTTAGGACATTCGCTAGTTGACATACTTACTGCTTCTCTGGATAATTGATAAAAGTTTTCTTTCCCTCAAATAAATGCTCTTTTTGCAATTAAAACAAAAAACTATGTTTGATCAAAATGATATGACTATTTTATTCTTGACAGTTAAGTTGCCTACAAAGAAGTTAGAAATACGTCGTTGTATTTATATTCAACATACATTATATTAAGAACGCCTTTTCAAAGAAAATTATAAGTTATTAGTCAACCATTAACTTGTTTGTTTGAAGAAAATGAAAGATTGGGTCTAATTATATTTTATCACCAATCGGAATACATACTTGTCATTTGCCATTCATTCATTATATTACCATATCAGACTGATCTTTTCAAAGAATTTAGGTTATTTCCTATAAAAGAGAATAGTATAGTTTGTGTGGTATATGTATGTATTGTTATGTAAGTCATTGCATAGTCATGATATGGTTGTGGTTAAGTCAACTGACGACCAAACGAAAGAGCATTACTTTTCAAAATAGCCGTTACCCTCCTCCTACTGACCGTTTTCTTGTTTGTCCTCGTGTCATTTCTTTTGTAAATAAGATATATATCTCAAAAAGCAAAGCAAAAAGGTCAAGCAATAAAAGGATTCGCTGAATTTTGGAAGTGGAATTGAACAAATACTCCAAAAATTGGAATAAACTTATCATCAATAATAATAATACTACTACAAGCTAAGCCCAAGAAGTCAGCAACAGTTTATAGTCTATTAGACACGGAAAAGAAATAAGAGAAAACACTCTGTTAGATCGACTCTTATTACTACAGTTATTACTTTAGCAGCACATATGCACGCAGCGTAGTTGAAGCTACTTATAAACTATGCGGATAGAACAAGTATAAAAATGTACCAAAGTGGTACTGGTACAAATGCATGTCCATTTATCAGTCACGAAGAATAAGAGCTTTTCAGATAAAAATCTGACGAAACGACTCTAGTGATTCCAGTCAGTGGAGTGTATGTGTGTGTACGAGGAAAAACCACATTGGTTATCGTTTTTCTTCTCTCAAAAGAGAATCGGCAAAGTAGGCCAGATTCCATGTATAATTTACAGCTCCTCTTCATTCCCATTTTCAGCAAAGCATTTTCCCTTTTGTAACTGGTACAAACTCTACTAAAAAACGAATTCCAAGCTATAAGCACACACGTAGACAATAGATGTTTCTACATTTCCGAATTATACTTACAACCGGACAAAATAACACACACTATCTCCATTTTTTCAGCAGCAGTTTAATAATATGGATATAGGCTACACAGCTCTCTAGACTGTGGTGGTGGCGGAACACTTACTCTATCCGCCTAAATTACATGCGACAACGACGAGAGTAGCAGTGGAGAAATTTTATGTTCCTCTTCTGCGGTTACAATCGATACGTAATTCTGCTGACCAACAGGAAATGTGCGAGAAATGGCAAATGGTTAAATCCTTTCGTTTAAGATAACGCATATGTGTGTATACGTAATCTCGACTGAAATGCTAATGTGTATACTAGTCAAGATTGTAGCAAGTAGAACGATAGCGCATGGTGTCATCCCCTTCTACCCATTTTTACTTATTTATACAATCTGCAGACATTATTGGTGTACGGGTTGGAGAAAAGTAGGTTTTACCCCGTTGATGCCTTACTACCGTTTTCAGAATGTACAATGACGTTACAAGAGCACACTAGCATAATAATATATGCTACGAAGAGGAGCAATGACATCGGATTTTTTTTTCTTGAAAGAAATGTTAAATGGAGTAGTCGAGCATTAATGTATTGTGTATAAAGGAGGAAGAATGAATATAAAAATAGAGAATGTGAAATAAAATGAACAAGGGGACTAAATTTAAGTATGAATCTGGTATGAATACAAGTTAAACGACATCAGAGGCACTTACCATTGAGCACATGAACAAGTACGGAAGCAGATTCCGAGTTGGATGGCGAGCACGTATAATTACCCGAATCGGATGGTTGAGCTTTGGAGATGAGAAGACGTGAGGTTCTTGTCTGTTTCTCCGTTACCACATTTATTCCTTAAAAATTTGAGGGGAAAAAGAGAGAAAAAAATCATTACAGTCTTTAATGCACGTCATTATGAATCTAGATAGCATACAAAAATATTTCTCGTAATGTTCAGTCCTTCAGTGATTCATTAGTTTAAACCAACTCTCGTATACTCTTTTTTGTTGTCCCCTCTCTTTAAAATAAAAATTGGTCATATCTTCAACTATCAACT
>JAQFZG010002241.1:0-17371 GCA_034695465.1 Entomobrya nicoleti
TCAGGAATTAGCAGATGGAGTATACGTGAAGTGTTTACCATTCCACCCAAGAGGACAACATATTGGTGCAACATCAAGAAGTTTACACGACCAATTCCTAGAAAACATCATATTATTGGGGTAAAAATAAATCAGATTAGGTACACTACGCCACCCACGACTTGGAAAGATTTTGGTGTGTTATTATTTTGTTGTTGATTTCAGTGGACAGTACAAATAAACCCAGAAGCTAGATCTAACATGCATCACATGCTCCTCTACCGTTGTAATCCTCCACCTCCTCTTACTCCTGCCGTTGTCTACGAACCATTTACAAAACATCCTGGAGAAGAGTGCTACAGTCCTTCTCAACCTTTAGGAATAATACCCTTTCAATATTGTTCCGAGTTAAAAATGGGCCATGCTATAGGTGGTCTTCCTCTTTTCCTTCCGGCACACGTTGGCTTTTCCATTGGCGAAACTAATCCTAACGAATACTTCATGTTGCAAACTCACTACGATAATCCAGGGGGACAAGGGAATATCACGTCTGATATTAAAATTGACATATATTACACACGCAACGTGCGAAAGCACGATGGTGGTATTCTCAGCTTGGGACAACACATTCCCGGATCTCCTTCTATTCTTCTGCCACAGAATACCATTGACCATAGGATTTATGGTCACTGTAGTTCCGCTTGCACCAGAAAAATGCTGCCACCACAAGGTATAAAGTTCGTTGGAGCACTTCTCCATTCCCACAATGCAGGAAGGCGACTTCGAATTCAGCACTTTAGGAATAATAGGGAACTTCCTTTCGTGCTCAATGATGATAACTACCATTTTTTATTTCAGCCTATAAGGTTGATGAAGAATGAGGTAGCCATTATGCCTGGAGATCAGGTTACCATGCGTAAGTTCATGAATATTTTTTTACTCCCGCCAGTATGCATGCAACATTTTAAAATTTATAAGACAAATAGTCATTTTATTTTATTTTATTTTATAAAATTCACAGGTTGTTTCTATGACACAACTACAGCCAACAAAACTACCGTTGGTGGTTACGCAACCGACCAAGAAATGTGCAAGACATTTATCGTCTACTACAATCAACTGGACGAGTATCCAGTGTGTAGGAGCGAGATAGTTTCCCAAGATTACATGGCACGCTATTTGGCTGGAACGAGAAATGTTACGTGGGATCAGTCAAGACTAGAGTTTATGGCCACCATACCACCAAATCTTGCTGGAATGACGATATCAGAAATATCTGACTCACAGTATGTCAATTGGGACATTGATTTACGAGCTCAGCTTCAAAGGGATCATATAGTTCATCCACAGGTAGAAGTTTGCCCGAGTATAAAGGAAGCCATGGCTGCTTCTTTGCTTGGTTTGGAGGCTCCCCCAAATTATGTTTCTTATCCTATTCAAGCACCTCCATATGAGCAGCCACAGAAATGCTCATTGAATGATCGATACTGAAATACAGCACAAAAATTCTAATCATAAATTTCGCATGAAAATTTACAGCACGTGGGTTTCGGTAATATTTATTAAAATTAAAATTATTTATTTATCCTTATTTATTCATTCAATTTTATTTGTAGTTTTAAACAATAATAAAACGTCAATTTTGAAATTGGTAATAAATTATTGATGCCATGCGCATACTATTTCATTTTAGCACATACACAATAACAACACATAAATTACTGATTCCATGTTCCATTTCACGCTCCTTAGTTTTCAGTTCCCCTAAAAATAGCTTCACCCGCTTAACAACATTTTACAGAGCTTTCGTTTTTTCGTGTTAATTCGTATTGAAACAACTTTAATCCTGAAATCACTTCGTACTATCGAATCACTAGAAATTCGATTGATTCCAGACTTCCTTGTGCTAAAACAACATGTAATTAGGCTTTTACAGCATCACATGTGCATGAATATTTGCTGTGAGATATTATTTTGCTAACTCATCCCAGCAAGCAGCTACTATAGCTATTAAAACACCCACTCAACATTTTTTTATTCACACTACCACTAAAAAACATTTTAGAGACTAAAGTAAAGTGACCTTATGGCTTCCACGCTGAACACGTAATCCTCTTTGAAAGATCAAACAGTTTTAAATTGTGCCCTTTATGCCAATATTTTACTAAAAATTTAAAATTAGCGTGTGGGATTGTTTTCTATTCAACAGGAGTAGATTTGCAAAGTTTTACTGACTCATACATTTTAGCTAACGAAAAAAATTCGATAGTTTGCGTGCAAAATCCATTTCGTTCTCCCTCTCGTGTCTTTGAAAATTAGGGACATGATTTAGTAACTAATAATTTCCCGGAAATTTTTCGATTCATGAAGTGCAAGCACTCAACGTACATCCAATTCTAGTTTTTGATAACACTTGTATCTTCATTATTATGTTATGCATGATTCCATGATGTAACAGCACTTATGTAAGATGAAACTAGAGATTTTCAGGAAAATTGTTATCCAGTCACCAGTACACGTTTTATAACTTTTCAGAGGTTTAAAACTGTTATGATGAGATGGGAAACTCGTAAAGTATTAAGTGTGAAGTCAGTGAGCTTAATTTTGAGTAAATTTACAAAAAAATGTTACGTACAAATCTGATAGCGTTAACAAACTGATGGCGTTTCTTTAATCCGAAATTATTATCCTTGAACTTTTTGAGGTTCACGCGAATTCTAACTCTGTGTTAGTTAGTAACTACCAAATATTCTGCAGAATAATGCATTCTTGTTGAAAACTCAAAAGAGTTTATAGACTAGTAAAAGCAGCATCAGCAAAAAAAAACAAGCTTCAAATTTCATTTAGCCCAGAGAAAAATCTAGAAACATTAGAGCTCACCATGTTATTCACATTTTCAAGTTCTTGCCAGTCATCATTAACTATTATACTCATATTACTGTTGACATTTTGTGATAATCATGTCTCGGGTTATACCCCCGTTGACGAATCGAAAGATTTGATAGTTTCTTTTTCAGAGAAGCAGTCATTAGACAAGGTAAGACATATTTTAAATCCAATCAAGAAGAAACAGTACCAGCAAGCAATTATGATGTACTGTCTTATTTTGGACAATAGTTGAAAGCTCAGGTAATCGACATTCTGCCGGAAGACTACATGAAATCAGACTTTTATTTGATTCGATGGATTCGACGTATGCAAATTTTTTGCCAAATATAATTTTTATAATAATTGCAATGAATTATGTTGTTTTAATCATATTTATCTTTCTTCAATTTTTTAGTAAGTGAAATGGATGTAGTAAAAGCACAAAATATGATTCTTCAGAATATTAAATGGCGCCAGAGAAACAATATTTCGAGAATCATGCATGAAGACTGGTCAGATTTAATGCAAGATTATCATATCACACATGACGGTCGTGATAAACTAGGTCGACCATGTGAGTTATTGGCATAAAATAATTTCTCCATTCTATACACAAAATTAAATAAATTTAACGTTCATTAAAACATCTTTTATTATGAATGTTTGCTCTTTAGTTGGCACAATTGACCTCGGCGACTGGGATTTGCTTGGAGCAGGTTAGCAATATGTATCCACGGGCATGTCAATTCAAGTTGAAAAAGAAACAGTAGCAGATTGTTAAAATAATATTTCTAATTAATTTCTGTTTACTGCACTACGGTATAGCGATATCAGGGAGAAAGCCACGACTTCAACGTTATCTTACCTATACGCTTGAACTAGCAGTACATGAACTTTTACAGGCTCAGCGAGAGTCCACAACATCTATAACGAGAGGAACCATTTTGGTTGATGGTGATAATGGAAGTCCTCGCAACCTGTGTCCAGCATGTAAGTAAATTGGTCAATTCCATACTAACGGCATCATTATCTTGTTTTTTAAGTATGTGTCGGATTATTCGTTTGTTTACTAATTAGGCATTGCAACCTTATTTCAATGGATTCGTGAATTGGAGCTTTACTACCCAAAATTTATACGAGAAATTATTATTATAAACGGTTATTTTTTTGGGTTAATTTAAATTTTATAAATTGCATATGAAAAGGACAACAATTCAATACAAACATTTTATTGCTTTTACGTATAGCCCCAAGCATTACAGAAATAGCTCTAAAAGCCCTTCGTCCTGCTATGTCCAAGGAGACTAACGGTATTATGCACATTTTTAACATGGACAAAAGGAAGTGGATGGCATATTTGGACACTTTTATTGATAGAAGTGAAAGAACACCGAGTAAGTTTTAAAAAATGGATTGATTCCTTCCTTTCTCGATATTGTTTTGTAAATCTCCTGGTTTGATATTGTAGAGTACGGAGGAACGAAGAGAGAAAACTACTGAACAGTCTATTCAATTTTACAACATCATTCATCATCTATCAATTCAATTCATGTAATAATAAAACATGAAATTAAATCCTATGAATTTTGATGCAACAATTTGTGTAATAATTGCTTTTAAGTAACCTTCCATTCAAGCATAAGGCGAGGCGACAAATTAGTTTACATAACATGATTACATAAAATCATTCAAGGTCCCTCTGTCACTTTTACCTTTACACTTGACAATAAATTCCCAGTCGCACATTTTTCATACCTAGCTAATGCATGTAAATAATGTCTCATCAGAATGCTTATAGCCATTGACGCAATTATGAACACCGGAAATAAGCTCGAATAAATTCCAGTTTTGTAGGTTAATATCTTATGATCTCGAAGAACCTCCAGTAACGGGTATTCTCCAGTTTAGTGATTTCATTTAATGAAGAAACTTATGTCATTCTTAAGTGTATCAACAGTGAATTGATGAATATTTAAATATTAATGAATCCAAGCATGTGAAATAATTCAGCGTTAATCAAATCTCATTGTCATTATATGCCATTTTAATATTAATCACATGATTTTAGATACAACTTGTCGCGACTTTGTAAAGATTGTCAGTTTCGCAACCGTGTAAGCTGGATTGATTGATGTAGCAAGAAATTATAAAACGACATGTGCCTGCATGGCGTGGAATATAATATTCAGTTGAACTATTGAACACGAGAAAATTGTACGGTTAAGCTACATAAACTGCTTAAAGCAGGTCATTGTGTAACTTAGTATTTGCTCTTTCGTCGTATTTTTTAACCAAGGAAACTCAAACATTTTAAAATTATACAGCCATTTCCGTTACTACAACTACAACACAATCATACTCGATGCTGAATCACTGGGTTGGGATTCGTACATCTTCAAAGTGCAAGTTTTCTTTGACTTTATGTCTTTGGCATAAGAGAACTTTTGGGGACGAACACATTTCCCAGAAATTGTAGACTTAAAAGAAATTTTACTCTTCGAATGCACGTTTTCATTTTTATTTATAGTCTTGTGGTTGCTTGCTATTGCTGTATTGTTACTGTACCTTGTAGAAAGAAGAATTCAAAAAAAAGTTTATGGTTTGTGGGTCAACAGTCAGATCGTCAGTGTGAATATTATTATTGAATAGAAATACGCTCACATTGCCTTGTATGTTATGTATTTGTATTACAGATGCAAAAGCATGCATAATTTAGTGCGAAGTTTTCATATTTTCATAATATTTCCAATCCAACAACCCTGAGAATTCCAAAGTATACGTCAATGTATCAAAAGTATCGTCTTTTAAAATGTTTTATTCGTGATGATAACAAGACAGGACTGCACAAAGTTTCCTTTTCCTTCCACGTTTTATTCAATATATAAGTATTGGTTATTTTTCCTTATAATCTATCAAAGTTATACCGTTAGACAGAATATTGTAGAAAGCACGGGAAAAAAATCACACGGAGAAATCCACTAAACTTTTTATTGACTCAATTTTATATTCGCACATATTCTATTATTCAAAATAAGCCTGTCTGTGCTTTACATTAACAGTTAAAGGAAGTCGTATGTATTTTGTAAGAAACAGAGACTTCTGTCCTCGCCCACCTCAGTTAAAATACATTAAAACTAAGAGCCCAAAATAGTAACGGCGAAATACTCACAGAGACGATTCAACAGTTTCAGTATTCCTACGATTTAATAGTACATGTTATATCACAGGATATTAAGCTGACTGATCAACTTTTGCATTATACTTTCTGAGTTATATACTATAATAACAGGGTATGTAGCTAAAATTGAATCCGGTATATTCATAAATTTGTAAAGTATTGATGCATAAACTGTTTAAAGGACAACGCTTCATTTCAGAATCTAATAATTCTTCAAGTCTATTTTACAGCGCAGTGATGCGCTTTTCCTACTCTATTGTCAATTCGCATTATTGTCAAGCAAGAATCGCATTATTCAATTGAGCGTTATGTTCCTTTGCACTATTGTTTAAAATAAAATTTATTGCAAAACTTCTCGAATCATTGAAGCAAATTAATTCACAGTGCATTTCTGCTCAATAAAACTTCTTTATATAAATTTCATTTTTAACCCTTACAAAATCACCGAGGAGACTTATATAAAATGGAGTTTTACTTAAAAGGGATTATTTATAGCATATGTACATAATTTTATGTTCTATTCTAGGTCAAATGCCTTATAATAAATACATTAAGTGGAGATCCGAAGAAGACTAGGTGTTTTTGCAATTTTACTGAAGATGATATGTATAAAATTTTACTATGTATAAAAATGTGTTAAAAAAGAGAATATAAAATAAACACCTAGTTTCTCACGACCTGCTATTTGACTTTTCGATTCATTTAACAATACTCGTGATACTAGAATAATGACAAATAGTCTGTTCGGCTATAGCATGCGCCAATATACCAAATTGTAGCATTTTGTATCTAAGTAAGCATCAGCAAACAATCATAAATATAATATATTCAACTATGAAACCAATTACTTCAATGTAATATTTGATCTGTTCTGTTAGCATTTTATTTTATTAGTCATTGTTGCATAAATGTGTGCTATCAATTTGAATAAGCATACAAGAATTCTGAACTTGAGGAGAACATGATCATGATAAGTACGTGAAACTCTATTCTATACAAAAATAGAAGACGGAAAAAACAAGTATCAGGATAAAGCAGGAAATGTACTATAATATGAAGTCAAATAGGGCAAACAGAAGCTGAGGGTCGGGGTCGAGAAAAATAACTTACAAACATACTTATCAAAAACATTCTTGTGAACTAGACAGCCTTTACCTGAACTTTTATTGTAATGTCAGTGTAATTCAGGCAGTTTTCAGAATCCATTGATATATTTTTTCTTGAGGCTTAAAGCTGTCGTCGTGGTACTTTATGATTTATGACTTAGCGTTTCCTTCTAGAACTAATATTAGTAAGCTAGACTCAGTCACAAACAAACAGACCTATCCTCCTACAACATAACCATAACCTTTTTTAGCAGTTTACATCGCTTTTATCTTTAGCTAAGCGGATTTAAGTATCATTTTCTAGTAATTTACTATTATTATTACCAGTAATTCCGGTGTATGGTTGGTTGAGTACGTTGTTTTAATACATTATTGCCACGAAGCCAGGTTCAGGGCAAACAATTTATTTATGTGTTCAACCTGCTTTGGCTGTAAATTGAAATAATCATAATTATGATAATGTCATATATTTTATTTAGTGCAGCGCAGGGTACAATATAAAATTTGCTATAAAGTATGTATAAAATGTACAAAGAAAGACACAAGTCGAGAGATTATTTTTTTTGCAAAAAAGTGCACGCGTGAACTATATACCTAGAAAATACCTAGGAATGTGTTTATATGCACATAATGCATCACCTTTCCATTCATGATACTATATAGCCAAAATATAAACTTCTGTTGACATTTTACAGTTATGTGGATGTTAAGTCATGTGTTAATTAGATTAGTTTTACCACTTACCATACACCACACGCCGCACAACATCCCAGACACCTTATTCATTGTTTTGCTTGCTTTATCTAGACTTTTAACTTTTTTCAACCATCTTTTCAGGAGTTTTGGTTTTGAGCCTAGAATAAAATAGTTATAGTTCTAACACGCAGTTGTTTTGCATTCTTGTTACCAGCTGCAGCTTACTCACAATCCCATAATTTTGTCTTTTGTTCTTCTTACTAGAGAAGTATTATTGCACACGCAACTTATGTCTGCACTACAAAGGATTTTTTTAAAAAATGCTCAAACTTTTTTTAAGCATTAAATATGTCATATAATTTACAGAACATATGCATCACACATACAATTAAAACCGCTACCACGTTAAAGTCATGATTCATGGTTTGTTACTGATCCAACCCATGATACAAAGCTAGATTAAATGCTACCACATTTATCAACTTTGCTAATAATTTATTTAAATTTAGAATATCTACTTTATTCATGTCGTTGACCTAATCCTTTCATATAACAAAAAGGTAATCCTAAAATACCTAGCACACACGTACGTAAAATATGTCCTTCACAATTTTGACTATAGTATTAAAAGTACTAAACTTTTTCAATTTATTTCTGCCTTTCGGTTAAACATTAGCTGTAATTAGAATTTTAATAATCAATGAGAATAATTTATGATGTTTTAACAAAACCCGAAATCCGGGTTAAAACATTAACTCAAGTAAAAGCTCTACAATATTGAAGATCTTTTTTTTAGGAAAAAAGGCTAAAATTTATACCTGTATTTCCCTACCAACAGCTCACAAAAAAGTTTTCGCACGTAAATTTTTAATTAATCGGAAGTTCATGGGACGAAAATAATACATTACCTGGAATGACAACGCAGAAATAGGCGATTTTTGATATTTATTAAAAATACACCAAGCAAAATATTTCTTCGCCGAAAATATTTTACTCGTGTAACTCGTGTAAGAGCTTATACGCGCATATTATTTACTTGTAAGTAGAGCTTATGTAAATGTAGTGTATATAATATTATATGTGTGTATGCGCAAAGTTTGAAATATATAAATCCGACAATGTTGCTGCTCGGTTCGTTCCTCCTTGAAACTTAGTCTCTGAAGATTTTTTTCGAGGAAGTAAGATAATCTATTAGCATGTGTCGGAAGGTATAAAAAATAAGTAGCTTTTTTAGTACACCTTTCATTTGCAACAATGAAGTAGTAATGGCATTTCGCATGATGTAAGGTACTTATACTCATTTCTTTCTCCTTCTAAAGACGGATGATTACTTTGCAAATTTTTCATTAGAATTTTCTATTATTACAACGAGCCATTCGTCGGACCAAGTTCTTTTCATTGTTGTACAACCTGAGGTATTTTCCGTGTTAATGCTGTCTTTTTTATGACGACGGATGATGGTGATGATGAAGATGATGGAGCTCTTTTTCTAATACGGACGGGCCGACCATCATTTATATTACTTCAAAAGGAAAGACGGGAAGCTATACCTGTAATAAGCAACACTCCCCAAGTTCATAAGTGTTTCTGCTACTGCAACAATCAATGCATCATCAAACATCATTCATTATCATTATCTGCTCTAGTATATAGCAGAATTGTTGCGTGTTTACGGATATAAGTAGAGATTTTAAGATTTTATACATGATGTTTTGTATGCGATGTTATGCAATGTAAAAAATATGTAATCTGCAGTAGTAAAGTAACAATGTTTGCAATGTGCATAAATGAATATTATAGGTGTCAGGTCGTTGAATCGTACAATCTTCAAAGTTGTAGGTAATGTTGAAGCTGTCGGTAAATGTAGCATTGTTAAGCGAAGAGCTCCTTACTCCTTATTTTATTTCTCGAGGAAAAAAATATGACAGACAAAGACTAAGGTAAGGGAGAAAAGAGTCAGTTGTCAGTTGATTCTTAGCCGCTGACGAGATTATTACTCTCGTCGATTTACATAACGGCGAAGTGGCTCCCTAAAGTCACACCAACAAATCTTCCGTGAAGTGCAAGACTGATATTTTTTTCAGTTTACAATAAAAAAAATTGTCAGCCTTTTGCAGTTTGGCTGTGTGCAGTGAAAATATTGAAGGAAAGAATATCCTTTTTGTTAAGGTAAGAAGATTTTGGTATTCAATTCATTTTGTCAAAATTGTCATATTACTTTTCAAATTTCCATATATTTTGTATAAAATATTGGATATTATTAAATTCTTGGAATTTTCCAGTTGCGTGTTTTTTATTATGAAAATTATTCCGTGTATCTCATTTTAATATTACCAATGTAATTTTGTAAAAAATATGGGTCTCCAGAAAGATGACAACTGTTTATCTATCATCGGCACTTCTTTTATCCGTGGGAACACTCCTCGGATCATTCCCACATAATGCCCTAGCCGCTGGCATTGGCACAACGGGCAGTAGAATGATCATTCCCCGGCTTGTTATCAACAGAAGCAGTAAAGACAACGGTGGTTCTCTATCGTACACCGGAGCTGAGGTACCTAATCTTCATTTTACCACACGAACTCAACCCACTCACTCCTATTAATATTCGTGATGCACTACTTGATAGCTTTTTCTTGCTGTTATGATTGTTACGCTTGTTCTCCTACTATTTCTCGTTTCCTACTTTTTCATCTCTATTGTAAACTTGACTTTGAAAGTTGATATATATGAAGTAAGAACAAAGTAAAATTTGGTCTATTCTTTGCACGTATTGTAATATCCATAATAAGAGTAATAGTCACACTCCACAACTTCTCACTTCCCCTTTTTCTTAAGTTAGTTCAACTTGAACAAGCAGAAAATATGACGAGAGATGAGTTCAAACACCGGCATCAATTCACTTCCTAGTACAGATTATTATCTCTTTTTCTCTCTCTCTCTCTTAAAACTTGTTAGAAAAGTAGAAGCACATGTTTATTATGCAATGATTATTTTATTAAAAAACCCATCCCTCGTATTTTTTATTATTTGAGACGAATTTATTATAATCGAATTTTTTTTTCTCGGTAAAATATTTTATGAATATATTTTCTTTCTTATATTTTCTTTTTTGGTGTAGTATGCCACACATAGGCCTTACAAAGTTGACTTTGATCTGTTGCGAGCCTCCGATCAGTCTCATGAGCTGGAGATGCCACTATTGAGAAATAATGACATTTCGGATGAGAGCAAAGACTCTGATTTCATTCTCGCCTCGGATCCCACACTCCGCTCCAGAAGAAGGCGAAGACGTCAAGTGGAGCCAAGCCAGAACAAGGTTATTTCGGCAACATCATCAGATTTCCAACGTTTCAACCTCTGTCTTCCTTACTTTCACACGAATTCTATGTGTCGTCAAATGTTTTTGGGACTGACAAACACTAACAATCCCATTCATGCTCCCAATAATGTTGTACAAAATGTTCATGGTCATCAGTATCCTTCCGCTTTGGCTGTACCATCTTCTGCTTCGCCCACTACCGCTACATTTTATGTTCCCCAATCATTTCCCCCTTCTTCTTCCATTTCTTCTCTTTCTAGTAGTGGTAGTGTACCCGTTGTTGCAGGTGGACAGATTAGTAGAAATGACCTTGCGATATTGAATTATTACCAGCAGCAGCACTTCCCACCTCAGCAGCAGCAGGCTCCTTTCCAACAACTTGGCGTTTTCCAGGGACCCATTCCTGTGCAGAGACAACGACCACAGTATGATAACATACATACCAAGTACCCCTACCCATACCCACCAACATTGGAGTTGGCGTCACCTATTCAAGCCGTTGTCCCTGAATCTGGTAGCACAGGTGCAGAAGAGAGTAATGCCACTGATGTTCCCTCTGATCTTTCCCAAACAACTCTATTGCCAGAAGCTGGACAAGGAGCACCAGTAGATCCACAAGGACAACAAGGAGCAGATCAACAAGATCCAGCAGCACCAGGAAGTTTCCCTGACAGCCCTGTATCTAAGCCACAAGAACTTGATAGTAATGCTGAGTCTGTTCCAGTGACAACATTGCCTCCATCATCGCAACCAGTTGAACCATCACCAGCAGTACCAGAACAGCCATCACCACCAGGTTCACAAGAAGGTCTCCCAGTTTCGCCTGAAGAAATTCGAGATTATTTTCAACCACCGTCACAACAAATACCCCAAATACCTATTCAACCAGGTCAAGCACCAACTCAACCACAGATCGATCTTGCCATGCAAAAGCGTCTTCGAGAAAAAGAGGAAGAGGTACACCACCTCAAATCACAACTTGACCTATCAAATGGCAGACTAGATCAAGCAAAACTGCAACTCGAACAATCAAACGAACAACTAGACCAAACAAAAGTTTACCTAGAACAAGCGAAAAGTCAACTAGAAGAAGCAAACGGCCAACTAGACCAAGCCAAAACTCAACTTGAACAAGCCAATCTTCAAGTGGTTTCATATGAACAGGAAAATGGCATGGTGAAGGACCAATTTATGAAATCTGAAGAGACCATCATTAAATTGAGAGACAGAGTCCTTCAACTGGAAAACACCAATCAGCATTTACAAGAGCAAAATGGACAGCTTCAACAAGTGACTGCTGAGCAACGACAACAACTCAATGGACTGAAATCTTCCCTAAAACAAGTCAAAGATCAACTGGAAAATGATCAGAACCAAGATTCCGCTCCTGCAAATCAAGCTCTCACGCCAGAGGCTGTGAAACATCGCAAAGAAATTGAAGACTTCCTCATCAGAATTCGCAAGCTCGATGAAGAAAATGCAACTTGTAAAAAGCAAGTGAGGTTATATCAGCTAAAAGTCAACTACATTATGGACCAACAACGTCAACAGCAGAAGCAACAACCACAAAAGAAAAAACAACCAGAAATTCAACAGGAACAAGCTACACCACAAGAGTTACAAGACTCTCCACCAACACCACCACAGCAAAAACCGCAACCACAACAGCCCGTAAGTGCATCGGACATAACAGCACATGTTGATGTTGATGATGATGAGCTTGATCCAGAATTGAGTCGTATGGACGCAGAAATTGCGGAACTCCAAAAGAAAGCTGATGAAGTAGCTGGTGCCATCCAAAAACTTCCAGAGCCAGAAAATAAAATTGCTCCAGTGTTGGATACTGCGTCTCAACCAGCCCCAGTGGCAGCTGCCGTTGTGAAGACAGAAATTGAGTTTCCAGGTTTGTTTTCAAGCTATCTTACATCCATTGTCGACACGCGCTACATCCTGAATGAACGTATGTATGTGAGCTGAATTTTTATGTTTTTCCATTTTATTTATCAACATTGTTACTATTCTCTTCAGGCGAAGCTGTGCAAGTTGATCCCAAACAGACAAAGCACAAACAACCAACCGCATCTGTAGTGGAACCAGGGCCAAAGAATGAGGCTGCGGATGTTGCATCAGCATCCCGAAATGTTCCTTCGGGGGCACCGGCTTGGGAGCAGCCTGCTGGATTTTAGAGAATATCTGAATTAAAATGCTGACGCAGATTGCTCTGTGGATTCAACTCTTAATATAATTATTTATTTTTCAGCTCAGCTCATTCATAACAAACAACTCCAAAGTTCATTCATTCGTACAAGAAGAAGCAAACAAAAATCCTATTTTTATTTTTGTTCTCAATCAATATAATATGTTGTATGCCAAGGATGTATTAGAATTCCTTTCTATTAATATAATATTTATACTATGTATTGTTAATCATTGTTGCGTTTGTATGAGCATTTTTGTTATCATTATTTATTTATTGTACCGTACTGTAACGTAAAGACTAGATACAAGAATTTATTTGTTGTTATTTTGATGTGCTACTATACCTGATGATGTATATAACATACTGTACGTATGTTCAAAAAAAAAGAAACTAAATTAAAAGGTCGAAATGGGAACGCGTCAACAAATTTTCTGGTTGCCTAATAAAAATACAAAAGATTAATAAATCTCATGTTATACTATTAAGAAAGCTACAAGGGGGAATGGTTTGTTTGCTTTCTCTTGTGCAGAAACTAATTCATGTAGGTTGATGGTTTCAATGACAACTGAAGTACAAAATGAGTTATAAATATGCAGCTTACAATGCACCTACACTAGTGGACAGTTGGAAATCATGTATATTACATAGCATGTGAGGTAAAATACAATTCACTTAGGGTTTCCTACTAAAGCTTTCTTCAGCGGTTATCTTGAACTAATGTTTTTAACGAGAAAGCATCTTTTCTAACATCACTTCATAATCGTGCATAAAAGTGCTTCTGCGAATCGGCATTCAAAATATGATACAGTATACAGTATACACACGCAGTATTTTCATTCAAAACATTGCACGTAAATGGTTTCAAAAGAAAATTCTATTTTGTTTCATTCTCTGGAAGAAGGAACTTGGTAAAGAATTGTATTTCACGCTAGTTGCAAGAAATAGATCTGAGACTATACGACAGAAATTTCAGGAATTGGTTCAAAGGAAGTAAAAACTGACGCTCACACATTTAGAAATGTGACTGCGACTGTAACGTCGACATTATTTGCTCACTCATCAAGTTTTACCAAAGTTGTATAACTTTGTGAGATTTATTCTACATTGGGGCATTATGAGATTTTGCGTGGTCACTATACGAACGAACATGTAACAATGTCGCAACTTGACTACACTTGCCGAAAATAAAAAAGAGTGGAACGAAACTTAGTTTGTCAAACTATTTCCTAAACTAAAACTTTGTGTAACAATAACTATATGAAATTCGGTACAGTGACAAAATGCGTAAATACAAATACAACTTAAGCCACAAACAATGTTTTTTCCTGTTTTCGTGTTACAAGGCATGGAACAAAGTGTCAACTTGGTTTTGAACTACACAATTAAGAAAATAATTTTAGCTGCCAAAAGTAATAAGAGTGTTGAGCATAATGTCAACCGGGATTTGATACAAGTAAACTTTAGTCCTCCTTGAAAAGAAAAAGCATGGCACCGAGATTCTCGCTATTCTCTCCGAAGCAACCTGTCTTCTTGCATAAGCAAATCTTCTAGATTTGGCAACCATCCTTCTCAGCAAAATCCTTGACGACTCATGAATCGAAGAGACAAAAGCAATGAGTACAATATACATGAACTTTACAAATATAGAAAGGAACAAAATTACAAGATACGTAGTCCATAGTATTTCCTTGTTCAAAAATACAACCAAAAAGAAATCGAGAAATCCCCAGAAAAACGCTCCTCCTGCCAACAATAGACTAATAATTTCTCCTAATTCGTACGACCATACATTGCAAGTTAAGGTAACCCAGTGATGAAAGTATATCATTAATACTAACGATTTTGTTGTTATTGGAGGTTGAAACAGCCATATCATTTTTAAAAACTTTACACCCATCACCAAAACGATTAAAAGGGAGAGTGTGCAAAATGTGATCCATGCCATTCCGTACGTGTAGTAGTAGTATGAAAATACAATTCGTAA
Organism: Entomobrya nicoleti; assembly: GCA_034695465.1. Taxonomy (NCBI): domain Eukaryota; kingdom Metazoa; phylum Arthropoda; class Collembola; order Entomobryomorpha; family Entomobryidae; genus Entomobrya; species Entomobrya nicoleti. The sequence continues at coordinate 15,334 of JAQFZG010002241.1, forward strand.
TGGAATCACATAAATAGTTCGAGAGAGGGATGTAATGTCGAAAAAAATGAAGAGGGAATAGGTCGGATCCATGTTGGTTAAAACTAGAAAAACTGACATCACAGGACCCACTGATAATCCTATGCAAATAGCTCCAAAAATGCAAATTCCCAGGTAGTCTTCTTTGATTGGTGGAAAACGAACACGGATATTTCGAGAAGACAGTTCATTCAACACTAGTAAAAAGTTAAAGTTAAAGTAAGCACATTTAAGATAATTTGGGCCGAATAATTTTCAGAGCTTAAATGGTAACCCATTCATTACAGAAATTTTATTTTTCGACGATTATAACTAATCTTAGTATTATAAGCAAACTTACTTTTAAACCATTTATCGACAATGTCATTGAACATGGTAATTATCCGTTCTGTTCGAATTGTGTAGACCACTGAAAACATGATAATAGGTAGTGTCATGCTTGCTTGAGAAAATGCCATCATTGTGTACAATTGCTCGTCCTGTGGGAGAGGATATAGGAAATGACGTGCCAGGTGCATAATCCAGGTGGTTTCAGCAATCACTATGTATAACACTCCAAGATTTGCCAAAAGTAAATGTGCAAAGTTTCTTCTTGATATGCATATTAAACGCTTTTGATGAGGTTTCCAGCTAAATGGAAACTTAAGATACCTATCTAGGATCAGACAAACTAAATCAAAACACTTCCAAACTAGATCAGTGATCATTGTTATAACACTAAAGTATTGTAAACACTTTTCCATATGCAATGGCCCACTGTATAACTATGTAAAAGTCGTTTTCTCTTACAACCGATTACTATCACTAAAAAACGAGTACTAATGGCAAATTTATATGTCATTTCAAAAGCTTCTCAAATAAATAATACTGTTTACCTTAAGTTATGTATTTTTAATGTAAAAAGTTTTTCCGGATAAGAGAGAGATGGGAATAGTTCGAGCGGTCACGGCGTCATTTTTTTCAAAAAACTAAAATTTCCCCATGTTAATCAAATGGTAGTTACTTTATCTCAATAGTAGCAAGCGACGGGGACCACTCTATATTCGTTCCTTATCTCTATTTGCCGGATAAATCAATGGAATATTTTATGCATGATGAAATATTAGATTTGTGATGATTTAACTTGCTGACCAAAGGACCTTACGAAATAGTTGGATGTTGTATCGCGGAAATTCGTAGTTTTTGAGTACATATTTTTCTATATAACTGAGCATATTTTTGACAAATATTTTTAAAAAGTATAACAATAAGAGATATGCTTAAATATGGATCTTTCGTTGATATTGAAATAAAGTAGCTACCTTTAAGTAGCATGGAGAAAATATTCAGTCGTGACCCATCTTCATTTAAGCATATCATATCCCTTATAACAATACACGTTTCTAGGCAAAGTAAATTATATATGACAGAAGATAGACATCATAAATAAATAAATAATTGTAAAACGATATTTAGCAAGCACGAAAGTTTTATATAAGAAGCTTGGATTTGAAGAAATTCTAAATATTAATGCGTTTCTAATATGGTAAAAAACACAAGCGATTTTTTAGTACATTGCTTTCAATTTATGTATGCAACATATTAACAAAAACAAAGGAGAGTACACACTCAGCGAATTTCATCTTTTTCTGTTGCATATGTTTACGTAGGTACAAACTTTGTATTTTTAGCAATCGCCTTGACTTGGTTGGTTGTTGGTACAATGTGTGTTATGTTCCAAGAATTGTGCTCAAATAATACATAAGTAGTCCAACTTTTGCACCAAAAATTAGCTAGTTAAATGCCTATTTTGTTTGGTATTTTAAAATACCTTTGACATGGCGTATACAAGGATGTATACCTAAAATCTACTATAGTTACGCTGCCATTAGACAGGTATGATCGCAATTCGCTCTGCGAAATATTTCTGGGAAAAGAGAAACAGTTGGTTGACAAGGGACGCGAATCTACATCCCAAAGTCTGCAAATAAAATACCCTGGTGACGATCAATTCGATCAATCTGGTGGTGTTTTGTCGATC
>JAQFZG010002242.1:0-17370 GCA_034695465.1 Entomobrya nicoleti
TTTTTTTGGAAGCAGGCGAGACTGGCGGGGATGACGGAGGAGGAGAGGGAGGAGAAGAGGAGAATGGAAAGGGAGAGGAGTAGGGAGTGGAGGAATAGCTTGAGTGAGGAGAAGAGGAAGAGATATCTGGACAGTGTGAAGAGGAGTGGGGAGAAGTGGCGGGAAAAGCATCCGGAGGAGTGGAACAGGAGAATGAGGAAGTATCAGAGGGAAAGATGGAGGAGATTGGGGGAGGAGGGGAAAAATGTTAATGAGAAGCAGAGGAAGATGTGGGAGAAGAAGGATGGGGAGGAGAAGAGGAGGAGATTAAATCAAATGAAGATGTATCAGATGAAGAGGAGACTGAGGAAGGAGTTGGAGGGGATGGGGGAGGTGGAGGAGGAGATTGAGAGGAGGCTGGAGGAGATGGATAAGAGGTTGAGGGAGGAACTGGGCATTGGACCGCCGAAGAGAAGGGGATGCAGTTTAAATGAGAGGAAAGGTGACGAAGGGACGACGAGTTCGAGTTCAAGGTCAGTTTACTGTGGAGCAGTAGCATCGTCGTTGTCAAAATTGAAAGAAGAAGCGGAGGAAAGTGGAGGACCTATCTCTCGAACATGTTATGATGCAAGAAGTTATATTGGGGCCGTTCCTGTGCCATCATCATCCCCACCGCCCCCTCCAACAATTGCAGTTTCATTGCCAGATCAACACTTGAGTATTCCCGGAGATGAGGAGGCTGACTTTTGTGATTTTGACGATGGGCCAAATGGAATTCCTTCGCCGGAGGAGGATGTGGCTAAACCTGAGTCACCGTTACCACCACCGTCTCCGCCACACTTTTCCACCATCCCCGAAGTAGCTGAGGTGACCTTTTCCTGTGATTATTGTGAATCACCTCCATTCCCAACTGAAGAGAATCTCAAAAGTCATCTGAGAGCGGAGCATTTGAAGATTTGTTGGAAGTGTCCCAAATGCACGGAAGTTATGATCTCCTCGAATCACCTTTCCGAACATTTTAAAGATGTGCATAAAAAGCCAACAATAGCCCAGCAGAAGAATCAAGAAAAAAATGAGCAGAGTGGAAGAAGTAATATGGAATATTTGTGTATGCGGTGTCCATCATCATGGCAACCAGAAAATCATAGTTCAAAGATAATTAAAGTGTTTAAAAATTGGAGAGAGCTGCAAAGTCACGTGAAGCTAAAGCACCGGAAATACTACTGGCCGTGTGAATACTGCCATCTTTTAAAATATTCAAAAGAAAGTTTAATCGTTCATTTATTGGTATGCAGAAAAATGCCCAAAAAATAAAGTGGTTAGTTGATATTTAATTAGTGTAAGTATTGCAGTTATTTTTATAAATAAATATATTATATGAAGAGTTGCTGTAAGTGCTGATCATTATTATCAGTTTCATTATTGTGTTAAATATTTAAGTAACATCAATTAACACGAGATCAATAATTAACTGAGCATTTAAGCATAAAACCGCAAAGAACATGCATTGTATTTTTAATAAAAAAGGAAAAAAGCTACAAAACAAATGAGATCAAAGCGAACAGCTGACGACTGCGACACTGTTGCTGTGTTGGTGATTTCCCAGCTGAACTTTTAGTACAACTTTTCCAGAAATGTTGAATTTAATTAAAGTGTTAGGTAACTAATTTAGGTAAGCAAATGTAATTAAATTAGTGTAGTTGTAGTTAGTCCAACAAGGAATTGGTATAAATATTTAATATGAATTAAAAGTGAGAAGTTGAATTAATAAAGTTTATTTAAAATTAATTTACAGGTTTTTTAATGGATGGTGAAGATTTGGAGAGATGAGTGGTGTTCATGTGAAAGTTAAGGAGGAGGTGACTAGTGAGGTGGAACAGGAGGATGACGAGGAGGAGGCCGAGAAAAGGAGGCGAAAAGAAATGAGAGCAGAGAAGCAACGACAAAGAAGGGAAAAAGTGAGGAGAATAATTGCGGGGGAGGATGTGGAAGGTGTGGGGGAGGAGGAGAGGAGGAGAATTATTGAAAAGGAGGATAGGCGAAAAGAGGGGAACAGGTTTAATATTCGGAAGAGATATGAGGAGAATTTAGAGGCGAAGAGGGAAAAAGACAGGGAGGCGGCTAAGAGGAGAAGGAGTCAGCTGACAGCTGAGCAGAAGAAGGAGAGGAATAAAAAGATTTATGAGAGGGCGAAGAGGAGGATACGGGAGGAGACGGAAGAGGAAAGGGAAAAAAGGTTGGGAAGGAAAAGATTTTATGGTTTGGTGAAAAGAGTGGAGGAGACGGAGGAGGAAAGGGAGGAGAGATTGAAGAATGAATATTTTCGGAGGCAGGCGAGGAATGCGATAATGACGGAGGAGAAAAGGGAGGAGGAGAATAGGAAGAGGAATGAGAGGTGGAAAAGGTGGGTGGGGAGATTGGATGGAGACAAGAAGAGGAGGCATTTGGAGGGGGTGAGGAGGAATGTGAAGAGGTGGGAGGAGAAAATGAGGGAGAGGGATCCGGAGGGGTTTGAGAAGAGAAGGAGGAGACATTTGGAGGAGGTGAAGGAGAAGAATAAAATAATGTGGGCGAAGAAGGATGAGGAGGGGAAGAGGAGGAGGTTGAATCAGATGAAGATGTATCAACAGAAGAGGAGACTGAGGAAGGAGTTGGAGGGGATGGGGGAGGGGAAGGAGGAGATTGAGAGGAGGCTGGAGGAATTAGATAAGAGGTTGAGGGAGGAACTGGGCATTGGGCCGCCGAAGAGAAAGGGGGAATGCTTTCGGAGAATTGGTGGACGAAAGGTGGAGGAGGAGGAAGGGACAAGTTTAAATAGTGAAGTTTATTTAGTTAATTGTTCAGCTGGTGAAGCAGAATCAAAATTAAAGGGAGAAGGGGTTCCTCATGAAGATTACTTTTGTGATTTTGATGATGATGATGATGGGCCAGTGGGAAGTCCTTCGCAAGAGGAGGAGGATGAATCACAACCTGAGCCACCATCGCCACCACCTTCTCCTCCACCTCCCGACATGCCCGAAGTAGCTGAGGTGACCTTTCCCTGTAAATATTGCAGTTCACCTCTATTCTCAACTGAGGAGGATCTCAAAGTCCATCTGAGAGCTGAGCATTTGAAGATTTGTTGGAAGTGTCCTAAATGTTCGGAAGTTATGATTTCCTCGAAACACCTTTCAGAACATTTTAAAGCTGTTCATAGAAAGCCACCAGAAAAGAGTTCTAGTTTCCCAATAGCGGAAGTTGCATCTCCAACTGTAACACAGAAAGATAAAAGTGAGGAGATGGGGAAAGCTGGAAATAAGATAAGCAGTGAAGTGAAATATTTGTGTATGCGGTGTCCATGGCAACCAGAAAATAAATCTTCAAAGATAATTAAAGTGTTTAAATGTTGGAGGGAGCTGAATAGTCATGTGAAGCTGAAACATGGAAAATACTACTGGCCTTGTGAACACTGTCATCTTTTAAAATATTCGGAGGATAGTTTAAATATACATTTAACCTTATGTAAAAAAAAATTTATAAAAAAACTAGACTGAATATAAAATGTATTTAGAAGCTGAGATTTTTATACATATTAAATATTTTCTATAATAAAATTTGAGAATTAACTTGACTTCCGACCTACAAAAAAATGTGCAAATGAGTGATTTTATTCACATGGTGCATGGACATGAGGCGTAATCGTATTTTTTAAGCTTAAATGATTCCAGAAACAATACTTCGTTTTTTAATTCCCCATTTGTTTATCATTTTTTACCTTATACCATTGAGTACTTTAATAAAACAAAAATTAAATATAAAACTACAAATCAATATATTAATTTCACCACCATTATTTTACACAAATTATCAAATAAAATAGCATACTGTTTACATGAATAAAAAGTAGTACTTTAATTTAATAAAATAAGAACCAAAACGCTTTATAATGACCAATTAGGATTTCACCATTACACGATTTTCAGAAAATAAACTTTTTACAATACCTTGTAAATGATTCGTTCCTTAAAGTATTAGTACGATGATTAATTTGACAAAAAAATTATTTAAATTTATTTCCATTCGTGTCCGATCGAGAGTTTTCTTGTTCACTGTGTTTATTACTTTAAAACACTTGAGGGCATTTAAAATTATGGAATGACAGTAAACTTATTTATTCGTAATCATCCAATACTTTCAATACATTTTTAAATTGAATGCGTATCAAAATCATGAAATTAAAACTCTCAAAGTATGTTTTTTTCTTGTCGAAAATATTGATTGTGTTAAGAAATTCCCATATATATCGCGGTGGCTAGTAATCTCTTTCTAAAACGCACAAGTCAATTTAAATTGTTGGTAAATTCTTCAAAGTGTTATGCATCCAAACAACTGTTTAGCATAATCCTTTTTGTAGCTTATCAACTTTATACGATGTAAAAAATGTGTATCTTGAGGTAGTACATTTTACCTAAAGACTATCTAACTTAAGGCAATAAAAACAATGATACTCGCTAGAAATTGTTAGGTGAAAAGGGACAATAAATTGAACCAAAGTCGCATTAGTCCTTCCTTTACAATAAATTATGTTAAATTTGCATAAAAAAATATAAAAATAGACTGGACTGTAAAAATTACACGATTCATATTTTTGAAATTTATCTGGAAACGTAATAGCAATTAGCATATTAGAATGTGTTCACAATTTTTTCATAAACTAAACTGTAAAAAAAATATTTACTCGAACAATATATCCAGACGACGGTTAAGCCCTCCATGTTGTGACCTATAAAATAATATTAAAAGAAACCCAGCCATAAAAAACAGATTTAAATCCAAATGCTTTGATTATGTTACGTATTGTAAGCGCTTTGAATATTGTTGCTTATATCAGTAATTTAAATACATTACTTGTCTGGCTGGTTAGTTGCAGAAAAATAGAAATGTGCTGAATACAATCCCAAAACAGAGCATGGACATTTGTTCTTCAGGCATTTATTGTGGAAATGCCGATTTGCAAAACGACACAACATCTTCTTGATCCTTTGATCACACTGCAAAACGGAAATGTAAACTTTACTAACCAATAAAATTAATACACTTTTTAATTTGTCTTAGAAAAAAATTACCTTATTTGATTTGACGTTTTTTACCAATCGCAATTATTTTGGTAATTCAGCCTTTGCCTGCTCGAGTACAAATAGAGAAATGTAATTTGATTTTATTTTCGTTCAGAATATTTTTAGTCCTGGGTTTTTTCCACGAAAATTATTTATTGATAAATGCGTGGTCCGTACTGTAGCTATGTACAGACGTGGTATGGTATGCATCTGAAATCCAACTGGGTAGAAAAAGATGCGTCGAAAAAAGATCCAGAGCTTTATGAATGCATATTTATCTACATGTATGGTTATGCTTCTTTGCAAACTTTAACTTATATTGGGAGGCATGATATGCAAGGCTAAAAAGAAATAAAGTAAAATGAAAGCAGATGTTTTTCTAACAGTTGAATAAAATGAATTGAACTTTTGCCCTAAAAAGATTTGTACTCATTTCGTTTGGATTAAAAGTATCAATATTTCTTTCACTATTTATTTAGTACAGAAACAAGAACTATGTATTGCTGACCAGTTATTTATGTTATGTGGAAGCTTATCACTGGACAAGAGGAAGAGGTGGGTTCAATATCCTAGTTATCTGGGTAAACTTATGAATAACTTTTTGATAAGACAAGATCAAGTGACATGGTTTCTTAAACCTCGATTTAAATTGTTCAACTTACTTGTAATTTAGACATTTTCTTGAAACTTATTGGCAAAAATGTATTCTATTAAAATATATACTTAGTTTATAAAACACAAGTTTTTATTAAGTATCCGGATTAGTTAAATAAATATTAAATCTCAATATTTTATGAACTTTATTTTTTTAGCTAATTTATTTTCCCTTGTTTATAGTCCAAAAAGAATTGAACAACGGTTTGAATTTATTTCTTCAAAACTTATATTTTATACTTAAAAATCTTATTTACATATAATTGGTTTGCGAAATTAAACTTAAACAAAAAATGATTACTTTACTTTAAACATTACTTGTAGGAAATCCTATTTTACAAAAGACACACGTCAACGGATTTTCCTTCCAATGTTTTCTACCATGTATACTAAAATTTGACCTGTGTTGGAAAAATGCACCACATATTTCGCATTTATATGGCCTTTCCCCCGTATGTTTTCTTAAGTGTAAAGCTTTTTGAGTAGTCGACACAAACTGCTCATTACAAAGCTCACATTCTATCCACTTTTCTTGAATATGACGTCGAATATGATCATAGATATTACCTTTGTCAGTACAAACTTTCTTGCAAAAGATACATGAATATTGGTTATAGTTTTCGTGTGCACTTTTTATGTGATATTTAAGAGCACCTTTTCTCACGAATTTACTTCCGCAATTGTTGCATTTGAAATGTTTTTCCATCGGAAAGTGAGTGACTAAATGGTCCTTCTTTTTTACCTTGGTATAGAACGCCATTGAGCATAAATGACATTTACGGTGTTTCTCTTGCGTATGAGTTTTAGAGTATATATTAAGGCATGTTTTTGTAAAAAAATAGTACAAGTTTGGCATTTAAACTCAACTTTAAATTTTGCGTGATGAACATTTTTGTGATCTTTTAGTTTGTATTGGAAGTAAACACTTTAACGCAATGGAAACAAGGAAATCGTTTAAGTTTCCTCTGATACATCTTTTAACTTAATCTTCAGATTTTTGTATCCTTAGCTGAAACCTTCAAAATTTCACTTTTATTACTATTTAAAAATCTGTGTTAAATAAATTATATACTTTAAAGGAGGATTTTTTGAAAGGTGGTTATATTTCATATTGCGTTAAATGTATTTGTTTCTTTAAAACTGGTTTCAAGTTAAATGAATTGTTGCACTGCATTCTGAACAATTAATTGATTTCTGATTTTGGTTTTGTTTTGTTCAAAACTTTTGTAAAATTTACAAAAAACTAGTAGTTTTCCGTTCACTTATATAAGTTAACCAAGTACAATTTTTCATCTGATTAGCTGCTGTGACTTAACCCTGAAAACAAAAATGCTCGAGTATTCTATTTATTAAGTAGATAAATCTCGATTTATCGTAGTTATAGTTTTAGTTTGTTTGTCTGTCTGTCCGTCCGTCCATGTGCGCTTTAACTTGGACATCCTTCAACCGATTCTCTTCAAACTTGAATGAAGGCAGGGCACGTCGCTGCCGCTGCGGTTAGTGGGCAAGCGTTGGCACTTGATTGATATCATTCGAAGATAGGATTTACCAAGTAAAGATGAATGAAGATGAGTGTATTCAAGGTGAAGATGAGGAAGGCGCAAATAAATGTGTGTGTACAAGAAGAGTGTAGAGTACCGACTGCTTTATTCTTGTTCTTCACTGACCATATCATGATCATCTCATCATTTGGTATTGCATTGCATTCTGCATAGTGCACTTTGTTGCATTCATACGTTTACCCCTTTCATACTGCCTTATCCTCATTTTATATATACAATTGACGCAGACATACGTCACACGCCGCCACCAACCGAAAAAGACAGAGTAAAATGATATAGACTTAAAAGTACCCTTAAAAACGTATTAATATGTATAAGTATGTCATCTTTTTCACACTAATTTCTAAATGGCAAGTACACTGCCACTACTCCCCTTCTTCCTTCAACTTAATACTGGAAAATTTCTACAAGTATGTATACATATTCATTCATACACAAGAATTTTGTTGTTGTTCTGTGCAAGTCGTTCTCAATTTTCTCAAGCAATTTACAAAAGCCCACAGCTAATTTTTAACTTTTTTTTGTGTTACTACAAACTAAATGTCACGATTAAATTTGTGACTTAATAAACTTAACCAAATTCCATCAAAAGATGGGAACAACCGAACCAAAAGAAGATTTTTTGTGTTGTTCGGTATTACCGCCGATGCAGCATGTTGGTTTGTTATAAAGCCGTTAGTTTTTCCAGGATGCAGTAATGATAATGCATCTCTGAACTTATCGTGTTCTTCCATCTGCTGTTCCGCTAACGATGATGGTGACGGTGGAGGTGGCGGTGGTGGTGGTAGTAATAAGAGAGCGCGGAGAGTTCGACATCACTTATTCTTCCACATTGAATCTCCTTCCTGAATGGTGGTGGGGATACCCTGCCATCCATTTGTTGCGTTTGGTCAGGAAATCCAGAAAAGTCTACTGCTTATGGTGACGGTGGGGACGATGACCCGTGCATGTCATCATTGTTGAACGCACTAGTAATAACATGAGCGCAGAATTTTCTGTGCTAAAATGGTTGGTCGTGTTAACTGCTTCAAATTGTGTCTGATTTCTCGGGTTTGATGGTGGAGCTCTGTGTGTTTGGTGGTGGTGGGATCTCTTCTTCCTTATTCTGTACTACGTGTGGTATTGTTGAGTCTACTTGCATAGGTTCTGCTCTCGTATGAACTTCACTTTGTGGTATCATTTGTCCGTGGTCGTTTTGTAGCCTAATGAAGACGTTTGGCTTGGTACAACTCGAGTACAATTGTCGCGATGTTTGATTAAGCTCAGGTTGAGTTTGAATGTGCAGGTTCGGACGGTTGTTGTTGGTTTAGAATAAATGTACAAGTTCCTTGAGTCATCTGCGTCTGAATCTGCATCGGGGCATTTTGTCCAAACGAGGGCTGATAAGATCGAACTATGGAATTTAATAAGTGTTGGTATGGGTAAAATTGAAATTGAGGAATGGAAGAGAGCTGTATTGGACAAAACTTCTCGCGGTCAGTCAATACTTTAACCTCCTCCAAATAACGAACTATCGCGTCCCTTTGCTGAAAAGAGTTGATCGGAAGTGCGTAATGTATAGGTGTAAATGGAATTTGCATATTCTGGTGGGCTTTCATGAAGGTGTATAGCTGATCAATTTACATTTGACGTGCTGCCCTCTGCCCCTTCTCAGCGTCTCTCTGGTCAACCCACCAATACATGATGTGGTAGTTGTGCTAGTATTCTTTTTGAGCAATGTAAAGCGGTCGATAGCTTTTCCCCTTACACAGAGAACGGTAGCCTTTCTATGTATATTGTATATACATATATATATATATGTAATTTAACCTATGTACATTAGCTGACGTATTTAAAGTCACGGGAAGAAAGGAGAGATAATAAGGATAGGGGAAAAGAACTGTGTTTGTAACAAACAAATGTGGAATTCTTATGAGTCGCCAATTTGTAGTCCCTCTGCTTTCACTCTGGTGAATAATAAAATGGGATTCTTTGAATTTCCCACTGTCGTGTATGATTGTTATCCCTTGCAACAGCTTCAATTTCTAGCACGACACGGGGAATTCTTTGTAATGGGTACAATACCTCAGCTTCTACATATGAATCGTATCGCTGCCTGGAAATGTATCAACGAAGAAAAGAAGTGGTGTCTCATATCCAGGAGGTGTTTCAGAGGTTTCAGGATGTCTGCTAGTCGATAAAGATGATGAGGGGGCTGGAGTGCACGGTGTGCGTAAAAAGGGAATGCAAATGCCGACTGGTCTGGTCGGTGTATGTTATTACTTTTTGTCTCAGCTTCGTTGGGTAAGTCCGTTTGTGTTTGTTTATTATATTTTGTTAGAGAGTCTTTTGGTAATCACTTTACCATTATATTGTCCTCTTTTAATTGACATTTTTTTTGTAATTAGAGAGATATTATTACTGTGACTGGTACTGGAACCGGTTTGGCGTAAATTGTGTAGGGTCGTAGTATAGCTGTGTGGACGGTGCTGTGTGGACGGTGCTGTGTTATACTGTGCGTATTGTGGAACCAACTGGTTTTGATTGTACTGAAGCTGAGGTGTATGACCTGAATACTCAGGGGAAGGTGGTGCTGGGTGTGGTTGAAAGTCCCTTGTAAAATAACCCGGATGGGGGGTTTGTGTATTATATTGTGGTTGCGGATTGTACAGAGTCCTCTGATATTGATAATTTGGTGAAGAAGTTGCTGCTGCTGGCAGGCTAGGAAAATTTCCCTGAAAAACTTGTTGTCCAGGATAATGGATCGAGTGAGTCGGGTAGGGCGCTCACGGGTTGCGTTGAGTTCAGAACGTGTATGGACGTCTACTAAAAGGGGCTGGCTGGCTTTGAGGAGAGTCCAGTTGTGTAATTGAATATGTGGGAGGATTTTGGTAGGAGGTTGATTGAGTAGACTGGGCTGACGAGTTTTGAGTTGGGTATGTCCTAGGGTGTGTACCCTGGACGGGGAAAGGAGGTTGTTGTGGTGATGGAAATGTGGGTTGGTGTGGCGAAGATGCTAGTGCAGCCGAATCATGCGTGGTGGGATCTTGAGGAGCAACCATTTCGGTTGGTCCCGATGGGGAATGGTTTTGAAAGGAAACTTGCTCGGTTAATTGAGTAGTTGCTGGGTTTTGAAAACAGAATGATTCGGTTGATTGGGATGTAGGTTGGCTTTGAGAAGAAACTGGTTCTGTTGATTGGGGTGTGGGTTGGTTTTGAGAAGAAACCAACCGTAATCTTAAGAAATTTATCTGGTGTAATAACGAGCATAGTGGGCAATATGCTATCGTAAATAACAGACAATAATAATAAGCTACAATAACTAATATTTTAAATAAACCATGTCCCGGAAATTGTATTTACCTTTTTCTTATTGACTTTTGTTACCCATGCCAATTATTTTTAAGAATGTGGAAATAATTGCGAAACTAAGCAACTCATTTATTGTTGGAAATTCCGTTACTTTTAAATTTTATTTTCAATTTTAAAGTGTAATGTCAAGTTACAAAATGCGAAACACAATTAAAATATTGCCGCTGATAAAGAACTATGAATTGAAAATGTTTGTAGTACACATGTAATTTAAAACTTTTTTAAATTTAATTTAAATTAGATGCAAAGAACACCACTCATTAATTGCTATACAACTTTCTACTATTTTTCCAAGTAGGAAGTGAAGATAAGTCAAAATAAACGTCGAGTCAACTTTAGCAAAATAGCCTACCGGAATTTTCAAATGTTGCAAGGACTTCAACGTTTGTCTCTGACGCACTCTAAAACAATGTTTCTTCCAACTTGTCAATGTTGTTGAACTCAATATGTGTAAAGTTGTACTTCCTTTAAAAAATAGCTGCAAATATATAATTGACAAAAACGTTGTCAAAGGACTTATAACATAAAAGTCGAATGGCATGAATTTCCAACCAAATAACGAACCGTTAGTCGTAATTACCATGCCTAAAAGGCTTACACTTAAAAATAGCCCTGCAAAACACGATAGAATTGTGTGCAACATTTTAAATATTAGCATTCGTTCCTTATACATTCTTACTAAGCCAACTATCCGCCCACCTACTCTATCAATGGGCAATTTTATTAATATAAATTCAATTTTGAAAATTAGCATTCCTAAAAGCAAAAATACAGAAATAAGCGATCTGGTTAAGCTTGTAGCTGTATATGCAACCGGCACTAATATCAGTATCTTCAAAATATGATATAAAAACTTTCCTGTCGTAGAACTTGGTAGCCCAATTATAATTCCCCACCAGACGGATATCGGATCAAGATTGTTTGTTGCTGAAAAAATGGGTATAGCAACAGCTAAAAGAAATAGCCAGATGTAAAATGAGACAAGCATGTATCCAAAATAGTCTTTTTGTTTTTTCCCTCTAATTTTGGTCACTTTCTCCAAGAAATGGTTGACAATTTGCGTAATTTCGTGTCCAAAACCAATAATTATCACATCGAGAAACATTACAAACAAGCCAAATATTACTAAAAAGCACCAGGTCACTATAATGAGTGTTGAAAATAATTGTAGAGAACAGATGTAGTTTATAGTCAAAATGGGAAGAATAGGAATAATCAATAAGCCCATTATTCCGTAGGTCATAAAGTTGTACTGAGCAAGCTTTCTTTGGTTGTTCTCCATACTCCATCTTTTCTGATCAGTGTTCCAACTAAGCCGAAGAGGAATACCAAAAAGGACAAATTTGTCAAGTTTGTTAGTGGTGGATAGAGCAATGTTCACTAAATGAGTGGCCATTTTTTGAACTGGTTGGATCAATTTTAAAATTTGAGGAAACAGGGCAACCGTTCACAGGTCTTTTGACATCCTGGACAGAACACTGCGCAGTAATTTTTTTGAAGTTTCTTTTAACTGACTTTACATAAACATGTTTATAGCTATAAAAAGACAAAAGACAAGCCAACTTTATAGATAGTTGATAAAGTAATTTAATAAGTGTATGTTCAAAAAGTTCACAATTTGAACTATCAATAGTTTCTCATAGCATTTAACTCAACGTTGGCCCCTTGTATCTGTGTATAATAATTTTCAACATTAAACACTAAAAGTCTAAATATTCCAAAAAAAATCGAATTTTCCAAATCAAATTGAATCAAAGTAAAATGAATTAAGTATTTTTTAAAAACATATTTTGATTATTTTTTTATTTATAGGGCATATATATGAGACCATGTTAACATGCTTTGTTCTTACTTCCTACATAGCAACATGTTTTTATATTCAACCAATATATGCTCAGAAAGGAGTAAATGTCAAAGCTTTATATATTCTTATGTATTGATTAATGAAAAAATGGTAACTTGAAATCGTTTTTATCGCAAATAGTAATAGCTGCAAGCTTAGATTTTAAGCTGCTTAATTCTGATGTCTAAACTGTTATACAAAAAAACACGTTTTGTTGTTGTTCTTTAGTCATTTTAATTGATCGAGCAACAAAAATACTTTCAACGGTATTAGTACGAGTTACCCTTACATTTTTTGCAAAAGATACACGAATATTGGTCGTAGTTTTCGAGGATTTGCGCGTTTCCGTTCGTAACATTTGTTAGGTTTTTTGACAGAATGTAAAGCTTAAGTAGGAGAAATCTTACTTGGACATTGCATTGGAGATCACTTTTCATATTACGTACTTTTAAGCATGCCAAAATGTTGTCCACAGACCATATCTTCCAATCTCCTGACTATAAACCACTATAACTTTACTTTATGGACAGTCACCTGCAGCAAGTAACAGCTAGCTCGTAGTGCTAGGAATCATTTATGTTGTTATCGTAAAGAAATAATTGATCCAATTGCTGTCAACACATCACTCTAAAACGTGCAAGGATATTGGACTCAACTAAAAGACTCTTTTTTGAAGTAACATATTATGCAATAACAATTTTCAACATTGATTAATGTTATTTTAAGTAGAAATCACACAATTACATGGCATAGATATATGTGTATTAATAGTTACATTAGTAATGACTCAGTTGCGTTAAACGGATATATTCATGAGAAATCACCACAAATCTTACATAGTTTGGATTACAATGTGGCTTCATTAAACAAATTTGACCTTCAACCATAAAATTTCAAAACAAAATATCAAAGCAGACAACATTAGAAACAACAGCAATACAAACATCAGTTGAACAATCCTACCAGTTAAGCTTAAACTATTAGGACGACCTTTATTTATATTGCCACCATAATTCATAACTCTCACAGTTCGTTTGTAATTTTCATACCAATCAAACCTTTCTTTTAACTCTTGTACAACACCTTGATCAAAAAGTATTCCCACCATTTCATAGAACTTTTCATGAAATACACCATAAAATAAATATCCCGATACAAGTTTCACTAATGGACGTTTAACAGCATGACAGTTTTTCTTCGGCGCTATAATAATCTGCGTTTCCAAAAGTTTTGATTCAACAAGTTTCTCAGATACATAGAATGCCAGTGACATGTTAGAATTTCTAAAGCATTCAACTATATTCACTCCGCAAGAATCGTCTTTACCGTACATAGTACAGTACCGCGAGTGATACGTTTCACAATCTGCCCATTCTGTTGAAAACCAGCGATCAAGTGGGAATACTCGTTTAGCCAATGTTACATTGGCGTATTCTAAACCTATTTTAAGTTCAGGAAAATAAGTTGCTCAGTTATGCATGTAGGAATGCACGCCATACCTGAGAATGGCTTTGTTTTCCAAATCACTGAAATATGGATCATGACCAAGAATAAATGAGAAACCATTCGAAACTAGTTCGTTAACAGTAGAAAATACCTTTAGAGGCGAAGGTACAATAACTTTTGCAGTTATTAAACCTTCATAGCCTCCTACTAAAATTATACACACGAGGGCGAGTAATAAGTGATATTTGTTAGAGTACTCGTTATCCTGTCTTAGTAAAGGCCTTACTAGTATCATTGCATGACTTTCGGAATTCATTAACGATATAAGTGTCAGCATTACAAATGAAAGGAATATAACAATCCAAGTTGCAGGTGTATACGGAGTTAAATAACTTAAAACACTTGAAGATTCTGAGTAGCTCTCTGTTTCGCAATAAATTACATTAAAAGTTGTGAAATGACTTTGAAATATGCTGCGATGAACAAACGAGTAGTAACTTACCAGAACTTGTGTGGTTAAACTTTGAAATGTATCTAGATTTGCAGGAAAATCTCGGGAATTTCGAAAAGTGGAATATACAGTAAAGTTAAAGGATTTAGCTAATATATCTGTTATATGGTCAAAATCATTGCAAAGTGTGCCATCTCTGCTACATTGCCGTTCACCAATTTTCTTAGTCTGAATACTATTCAGATTTTGCATATATTTTGTTCTGGTCTCTGTTACAACTTTGTTACAGATTGACTTAGTATAAAATAAGGCCAACTGAATGTCACAGTGTCCATTGGTTTTCTTACCTAATGAATCTAAGTGCCAATCACAACAAAATTGACAAAAAATAAAGGGCCGATATTCGCTAATATCTGATTTGCGAAATACATTTGAACTATAGCTTTGAATTTGTGGTATTGTTTCAAGGATGAAAATAAGTGAGCTACAGAACTCTAGTAACTCAGCTAATTCATGACGTTGTTTGGTATGCTGTTGCTTGATTATATTGTTTAGTTCTATTTTGCTAATGAAAATTAACAGAATCGACTGATGTCGTTTACAGTTGTAACCGAGTGTTCCTTTGTCGGTGCTCGAATACTGTTTTTCCAAGTCTTTAATTAAAATGTGGACATCATGTACTACTGCAGCGACCGGGAAGTCACTATATCGCTTGTTTGAATATGTTTTATGGAACTGGGTCGTTGAGATATCGAACTCTTCTAGTATAAACGTATTTTTGTTCATAAAATTCTGATTTGAGGTTATCAATTCTGTATTTTTATCAAAAGTGGCTTTTGTTGTGCGAAATGTTATATCGTATTGCTGAAGTTCTAAAAGGGTGTTTCCAGAAAACACTGGGCCAAGTATAACAAATATTAAGAAAACTAGACTTACCATGATGAAGACTTTAGTCGGATAATGTGTGAGAATCTGCTTTGTTTAAAATGTGATAATTTCAACATTTGGCTGTTAGTATCAATATATGTATTTTCAGTGTAGTGTGAAATAGGCCTTATTAAATATATTATTTGTATTACTTTAATAACAAATAAACGATTTTAAGCATTAATGAAGCACAGCAATATGCACCCATATCGTAACGAAATGTTTGCGCGACATCTTAATTATAAAAGGATTTTTCATAAATCTATCACTCGATGAATAAGGAAAGAGCTTATGTAAAAATTGGACGATCCTTCATTAGTTACTAGTTTATGTAATATTCATAAATATTTTAAATATTCGTAAATTCGAGTATTTAGTTTGATCTCGAAGCAAATCTAAAGTGCTTTTTCGACATTATTAGTATAATATATTTTCTCTTAAAAATAATGACAAAAGGATATAACTCATCTGAATTTATTTGTAAGTTAACATGTCAGTAATTTAGGCATAATTATTATTATTTTGTTATATCTGTCTTTTATCCTAATCGCATATATAAACTTGGCCGTTATCAAATATATGTAAATATACCAATAAAATTAATTATTTGGATGAGCACTCTTTTTTATATTCGTCCAAATCAATTATCGTTTTTAATGTATATCGTTATTCCAACAAGTTATATGCCATAATCGTCTGAATAACGTTATGTATGTTTAACAAAATTACTATGTGTAAAATGATTTGTTAAATAAAGTGTCCTAAAAAAACAATCTATTCAAGTCTATGAATTGCTTCATTATAAATGGTTTCGTTCATTTCAAAAGATACACAATAGAAATGCTCAAGCTATTTAGAGAAAATTAGGTAGCAGTTGGTTTGTTCCAGTTGTCAATACTGGTTCATAAATAAAACAATATAGCATTCATTCAGTCAATTCCACGAATTATAATTTAAAAATATATGTATTTAGTTCATGTTACAATGGTATAAATACACTTTCAAGATTGGTTCAGAATAAAATGCTCTCGATATTTTCAATTTTAGAAAACTTTAGTTTCCAGCTGATATTGAACTTTTCAAGTTTTTCACCAATTCAAACACAATGGCTGTAAATTGCAAAGCCCTAAAAATGTAATACAAAGAGGAGAACAAATTATAGCTTTAAAAAATTTGAACTAAGCCAATATTCTAGTTTATTATATTGTATTTTTCAATTAGATAACTTGACTCTTAAAAAATTAAAGTGAAAAATTAAATTAAACTAATTTACTTACAAAAGTTAAAAAACTTAATATGCTGCGATGAGAAAAATTATTTATATGACAACAACTTTAGTACTTGCGCTCGACACAAACAATAGCACTGAAAATACTCGATTTATTTATTAACTTTAAAAAAAATACGTGATTAACTGATAAGTTTACATCACAATAATATTTTCAGTACCATTTACCCATCATCTAATTAAACATCTTTAAAACATAATTAAATTCATTAATAATTGTTCATTATAAATCATCTCGGCTTTTTGAGACAGATCATTTGATGAACATTTAAACTTTCACTTGAATATTTTAGAAGATGGCAGTGTTCACAAGGCCAATAATATTTCCGATGCATTAGCTTCACATGACTATGCAGCTCCCTCCAACTTTTAAACACTTTAATTATCTTTGCACTATTTTCTGATTGCCATGATGATGGACACCTCAAACACAAAAATTCCTTTTTATGGCATCCTTTCTCCTCACTTTTTTCTTCCCTGTTTTGATGATGGGCTACTGTTGGTTTTTTATGTACGGTTTTAAAATGTTCTGAAAGATGTTTCGAAGAGAGCATCACTTCCGAGCATGAAGGGCACTTCCAACAAATTTTCAGGTGGTTATCTCGAAGGTGACTTTTGAGATCTTGTTCAGTTGAGAATGGAGCTACCTTGCAATATTTACATGAAAAGGTCCCTTTGGCTATTTTGGAGATGGTGGGGGAAGGTGGAGGCGGTGGTGGTGACTCAGGTTCTATGGCATCCTCCGGGGAAGGCACTGTCATTGGTCCATGGTC
>JAQFZG010002243.1:0-17367 GCA_034695465.1 Entomobrya nicoleti
ATTTTGGCTCCGCCTTCGGCGGACCCAAAATTTCCCTGTATCCAGGATACCAGGATACCGAGTTTTTTGCAGGCATGAGGCCATCTAAGGGAAGCTGCCAAAAAGCCAGGGAAGCGATGCACAAGGAAGGCAGTTTAAGGATTGGAAAACGTCGCAAATGAGAACCCGGTTAATGTGGAAGCTAATGATGCGTAATAGTAATAGTCGAGACTTTTCTTTGTCATGAATTGAATTGAAATGAAGTGTATTATTTGTCATTAGACAAATTCCCACTTGAATTATATTCATATTAATTTTCACAAGCTCTATATCAGCTTCTAATTAACTAGACGATTTTTTTTTTCGTTTTTAATTAGGAACTAAAATTTCGTTACTCTATTTTGATTTAATTGTTAAGGGGATCCCAAACCAAGATAAGTTGAACACAAATTATTGGACACGAGATTTGTTAAATTTATTCCGAGTGTCTATTTATTATTATTAATTTATGAATACCTGGTTATTTTGTTATTTGAACGGTGAATTGATTTGGTGATGTTAAAACAAAGCGTTACAATATTAATAGGTTAAAGTACTAATAAAATGAGTTAATTGACTTAATCAATCCTCTAAATGTAGTTTTATTATTTTTTATGGGAATTTATTTGTTAGTACATTTCAAATGCATTTAGTTTTTTTTTTCACTTCCACAAAACACTCTGCTTCAATACAACTTCAGATAGGTGAACAAAGACAAAAAGATCTGAAAACTTTTGACACTATAAATACATAGTACAGAGATGCATCATCATTCTATGTATTTTTTCCTTCAAAAATATCTTCAAAACTTTGTCAATAGACAAAATTAAATTTCAGTTATACGCGAAACGAATAAATTACTTGGTGTGACCTGACCTGATCCCTACAAAAACTAGAGGCGATTACCAAGATGAAAAGTTGTTCTTTTGGTGGTGAAATTCAATGAAAATGGGATATTCAAACAAGTCGATTACATTTATCATCTTGTTGGTGAAGTGGTTCTGATCATCGTTGGAACATTCCCAATTGTCTTTATGGGGCATTGACAATGCTTCAATTTAAATGCAATCAAGACCAGGAAAGTTGCCATTAAAATGTCAAGTAATAAAAAGTAGTCTGCATGAACATCGAAGAGATGGACAGTAAATTATATGCGTATATATAACAGAGCCATAGTATAGAGTAATCATTTATTGTATATTTAATAAATCATGTTGCATTTTTTTTCAAATAGAATTTTCAAATATATTTTTAGAAAACTTTGATTTACATTTTTGAGTAGTTAATGTGATACTGAATATTTTAATTAGAATTAATATTCAATTTACAACTTTATTACCATTCCAGTTCTCCGGGAATGTATTTGTCGATGAGGCCTTGGTAGTAGGATTTTAATACTGAAATGTTGGGTGTTGTAGTGCTTTTTGTGTACAAGTCGTATTTGCTGTAAAATAGCAATAGAATAATTTATCGTAAGAAAGATTTATCATCAATAAAAAATCTGCTTGTGATATCGTACTTATTTTATAACTTACTTGAACTCTAAGACCCATGGCAGCATTTCCATATCAGTTTTGTCACTTAAGTATGTATAGTCCTTGTTGGTATGCCAGGGGTAAAATGAATGAAAACGGATCATGTAGAAAGCTTGTTCGGGAAGAGTGATATTATTATGCTTTAGAACTCTGTACAGATATTCATCATGTCCCCAACTCATCATTATGTTGGAGAGGCCAATTCCTTCATGATAAATTCCCAGCTTCGTGCTAAAAAAATCCATAAAAAAGGATAATTGATATTTTAAATTCGAAAAATAGATTTTTCTTAAATTTTAATACTTTTGGAGTATTTACTTGTAACGTTCATCTTTCATATCTGGATTGTTGTGGAAACTGGTATTTCGGTAAACGATTCCATTTTGGGGTTCACATCCAACTGGGAACGTATCTCCCACAACAGCCCATTGAGGTTCTCCATAAAATGCCATAATTTTTCCAAGATCGTGAATCAAGCCAGTCAGATGAAACCAATCTTCGTTTGGATGCTCAAGACGAATTCTCTCTGCAGTTTGGTAGGCATGTACAATATTGGGAAGATCAGCATCTGGATCCGATTCGTCCACTAAATCGTTTAGTTTATCTAAAGCTGTCATAATATCAGCCTGGAAAGAAAAATAAAGTCGCATTTAATTTTTCAAAGCAAAGTTCTTTTTTTGGAAGTTACCTTCATCGTGTTAAACTTTGTCCATTTGGCTAATCGTCCCTTTACAAATTCTACAGTTTGGTTTGTATGCATATCCAAGTATGTTTTTCGAACACGTTCTTTTAAGGCATCGTTTGGGTCGATGGTGTAGTCCCTAAATGTTCCAACAGGCTTGTCAGCGAAGGCAGCTTCGGGTCGAAGGTGCTCAGATGGATCAATGAGCTTCACAGTTTCCAGAGGAGTCTGAAACATAAATGTAAACATTTTAGAAGGATGAAATATTTTTGCAAAATAAATAGCACGTTATAATATGTATCAAATTAAATTTCGACGAATATCTATTCATCTGAATAATAACAAGTGAAAATTTCTTACGTCTATGGAAGTGGCCAATGTTGCAGCTGCTACGTAAATTATAGCCAAAAATGTTATTCCGGAAACTCTGTATTGTGGTCGTAAAATTAAACCCATTTTAGATAATTAAATATAGTCAAAATCTTGTTGACTGGCTGACTGGTTGATTTTATTTTGAAATTCAGGAGATTTGAAACGGAGATGAACGATGTTTTTAAGTTCGGTGGCTTCTGATAATTTTTATAAAGCAAACTTGAATTTTTTGTATTTCTCACAATAATTTAAGCACAATACAGAAGATGAACTACAGTACTTTATAGTAGAGACAGGATGCTAGAGGTCAGCTATATTTTTAGAAGGTACGTTGTACGGAGGCCCTAAAGCCAGCATATTTGTAACCTTGAATTTAAAATAGTAGTATGGCTTTGGCTGAACTTTTCCTTATGTGAACTCATACAGTCACGTATACATATGAACATGCATGTATTGTTTCAAGGGACTTTTTAGGAGTATCGACCTCAACTTTTGTACTTAAAATAACCTGTGTATGATGTGTGTACTCGGTTGTAGTTGTAAATGATCCTAATGATATTGAGGAGAACATTGATGCTTGTCTCTGCTTTTTTGTGTAAAGCTTATGGGAAAAGGCAGCTGAATAGGGTACCCTTACTGTTAAAAGATGTTCACGTTTTGGTAAAGCATTCTAGAGAGAAGTTATGAAGAACTATCTAAAATCTAAAAAGGAAACGATACTAATGAAATATTTAATGAAAATTTACTATTGAACTAATGTAACAAGTAGTTATAATAGTTTCGATATTTACCATTCGAATATCACAACTTAATTAACTTTATATTCTTTGTAGTTGTAATGCAATGAGGAGCCAAAACTGGGGTATTAAGAGACAAGCGAAATCTCCCTCATTACCAAAACGGGAACTTTCTTTAGTGAATTTATTTCAAGATTAAATTGACGTAATCCTGTGATATAATTCATGACAAAGACCTTCCATACTTGTCTTATCAATATTTCAAGTGACGCAAAATAAAACGCTGTTGTTCTTAAAACGAGCTACCAGTTCAGAAAAGCACAACTAAAATTCGAGCAGCATATTGAAATGAAAAACGAAGCAAGTTTGGTCATTGATTGAAGCCAATTTTTTAAAGTACAACTGTATACCATATCCCATGAATACATTTCAATTGTAGTACTGCGTTAAATAGATTGGAAAAACAAGAGAAATAAAAAAAAAGCTGTAATATAATCAATTCGAAAATGTAAGGAAGTCTGTAAAAAAATTGAGAAAAGGTGGAAATGGATGGGCATTAAATGGATGGACACCTTTCTTTAAGACATGACTACGTAGCATATCAAATAAAATAATGAAACACGTTTTAAAGACATTCGAAATAAAGCAGATTAGTATATTCAGTTTATGAATATTCCTCTTGAATTCAAGAAATTATATTGATATACTTTATCAATTCAGGTAGTCGAAAGAGTAAGAGAGAAGGTAGGATACAGAGCAAACGAACTCACCAAATTTGCATTCCAAAACTAGAATAGATCAAATACATGATATATATGTAACATGGGCTTACTGACTTATAAGTCTCGATATACCCATGATTCCTAATTAAATTAAGAGAACACTTTAAAAATACCTATTTTCTAATGTTGTGTATTGAGAATTAAAGATGGAAAGTAAAGGAAAATTTCAGAAAAAATGTATCCCTTTTACGATTTCAACGAGACAGTTCAAATTATTTTTTCTTATCTCAATTCACCACATGGTTTAATTCCATATGCATATTTTCCAGGTAGTCTGAAATGTTCACCAATTATGCAAAATAGCTCAGTAATTGAAAAAAAAATCTTGTCAGCTCTGTATAAACTTATTACATCCAAAAACTCGAGAATAACAATTAGGACATACACAAAAATCAATGTGTCAATTGAAACCAGACTAAAAAATGTTTTTGCATACTAGACAATCTACAGATTATGTAGAATATCTTCTTTTCGGCTACTCAACTGGTAGTAATGGAATAGTCGGCTGTCTGTCTATCAATTACAATATACCGTTACTTATACATTGCACGTGCACAGCTTCACAGAGTACAAACATTTTATGTAATATTGGGCTCCAGCGTCCTTCTTCCTCTCATTTCTACTTTGGAGCTCAATAGACTTCAACTTAAAGTTAAAATTCGCTTTTTCGTCATCTGTGCATTAATTTCCCAAACCAACTTCACAATTACTAAGGTAAGCATATTTTACAGTTTCGATCATTTTGTGATACTTCCATTGAATGATAGTGAACGTTAATAATAATTTTTGTGATTAGTGTGATTATCGTTAAAAAAAATTCTATTTATTTTGTTTACAAAAAGACCAAAAAATACATATCGCGAGTGAGTGTTTTGGTGAGTTATACCTGTACACATGAAGTTGACTGTATAAATTAAAGGTTAACGTTTTTTGTTTTAATCGAATAGAGTCAGAATTTCAATTTTATCTAACATCATATTTTCTTCGCTTGGATTTATTTATTTAAATTCACATAAAATAGGCAATTTTACTTGCGTTATTGGAAATTTCACAAGATATATTTAAACTTGGAAACCTTATATTTTTCTAGTAAACGCTGTTAAGTGGATTTATTAACAAGTATTTTTGTAATACCCGTGTCACCAATTTATTATTCAATTGATTACGGGTAAATTCAAACGCCAGTTTTCATAACTAGTTGGCTTTAATAATGTGTATTGAACAAGTTTACTAGCTTCAAACCATTGGTTTACTGTCTACCTATTTACAACTTAAACCTGTGCATGTTTATATTGATTGTAGTTCTCGTGGAGATGGATACTCAACAAGCGTTTTCCACACCAACCCCAAGGTCTTCAAAATCAGCTTCATTGACAAAACATAGCCCACTCTGTATTGACTTAACACTGGAGTCACCCTCCGAACAAAATAACGTCGACGATGATGATGTCATGGTTATCAAAACCTTGACCAACCTAGTTGTTAAAAATACGGAGGAATTGACAGATGCTGAAATATCAGATGATACTCTGGAAAAGGATACGGATTTCAATGACATCTTTGTCGCCGACGATAACGATTTAGATAAACTGCGGCAAATAGATCCGAAGAAGATGAAATGTCACCGATGTCCCATTGATAAGCAGGGCTTTTGGAAGGACCAAAGGAAGTTCTTGGTTCACATTAAACGACACGTGCTCACTGACCACTTTGGATGCATCGTGTGCGGCAAGCCTTTCATCAAGCTGGGTCAATGTTTGAAGCATGAGCGGTATTGTGGAAAAACTGCATCGGATAGTGAGCTGTATGACCTTGGCAACAATTTACAGAAAAGTACAACCTTGTACCCATATCGTGGTCCTCAAGTGTCTTCCATTTTAGAAAGTTATGCAGTTCAGCTTTCTAGGAACGTAACTCGGAAGGCAAGTAAATTGAATGCGGTTGCCAAATTTGCAGTGAAGAAACACAAAAAGAATGTCAAGTTGAAGAGGGCGGAGAATATGTGTAAGTTAATTCATGTTAATGCATTTATGTAATAGTTAGTTATTTCAGATGTATAACTTGCAGTAGGATTGATTTATGTATTTATAAAAAGATTTTTTGTTTCGATGTATTTGTTTTGTAGTGGACAAGTTTCCTAAAAGGCCAAACTGGGAAAATGGGAAGTATCCTGTGAAGCGGTTTACCAGAAAGTCGATTATTCAATTGGAAAACGTCCCAAATGAAAATACTGCTGATATGGAAGCTAATATTGCTTGATCAACTAGTTAGGATTTCTGGTATCTGGATTAACAATTAAATGATATTTATTAATACAAAAATGTCCAATCAAACTAAGGTCCATATTTAAAAGCAAGCTTTAGATAATTTACTAATTAACATATGCCATTTTTCTGATATTAGCGATAATAAACTTAATCATTGGAATTGTTGTAAGTTAAAATTATTAATAAAATAAGTTGATTAAAGTTGACAGTCATTGAAGTGTAATTTCAGTAATGCTTATGGGAAATTCTTAATAATTGTTTAAAGTTTTGTCAGAATTTTACATGACAAAACCGTGATACTGTACACACTAAACTTTCATTGTATTCAATGCATACTTGAGAGAGGTTGACAAAGAGAGTTGAATTAGCAATGTTCACAACTAACCACATATATTCATCACCAAAGATTTTCATTCTTAAACATGTGAACAGTCATGATTGCATATAAACGTCAATATAACAAAACTACCTTGTCAGAATTTTTTCATGCTTATACAAACTCGTTTAAATAGTAATTACCGACTATTAATCAACGACGTGAAATATATTTACATATTCATACATTTTGTATGACTGTAAGTATGCTAATTAACTTAATGTACATATATTTTAAGTACTTCGATTTTTTTAAGTTTAGTAATTTTTTAACAGGCAATGTTGTAATAAATAGACGCAGCGATGTATTGATCAATATATTGAAATGTGTTAAAATATTGAGATTTTATATTAATTTAACACGGTTCGTTTATATGCTGCGGAAACCCCCCAAAAATATGGGTTGTTTTGAAAACATTTAAAGCTGCTCTATAGACCTTAAAGCTACATTCACTCACATACAATAAATAAGGTTTGTCGTAATTTCCTAAAAACGGTTTTTCTAAGGCGAATCCTTTTTGGTCTTGACTTTTGAACCAACTACATCAATTGTTTATCGAAGACCGAATTTATACAACCTTCTTGTATATTTTTTTATGATTTGGTAAACTCATTAAATGTATTTTTGCTTGTTTGCTTGTACACCCATTGCATTCATTACATATGTATGTAAGTATGTCTACTGACTGACAACCATTTTGTAATCCCAGCAGAATTATTAGGTTGTTTAGTGGAACCCTTTCACAATATGTGGATATAAAATGCTTATAACCCATACACAAACTAAATTTCAACACAAATACAAAGAAATCTTTTGTCATCCTTTCTTTAATTTAAATAAATTCCGTGAAGTTGAATTATTAAAGATAAACAATGATAAGTGTATTTTTTTTAAACAAAATGAACATAAATGAAACGTTGGTGTAAAGGAAGTTTAAATTTTAAACAAGCTATAAGTTTGTACATCAAAATATGTTCAAATAAGGTAAAAAGCCATATTTGTATTTTATATCTAATAATACTCTTTAAAGTGTTGATGTATTATTTACCCATAGATCACAGTACGACGTACAAATTTATCCATTAACTTCTACTTGAATGGAAACATCAAAATTTTATTTTACATTTATGTGCATAAGGTTTACTTAAGAATTTAGTTGGCAACAATATACTTGTACTTTGTGTTAATAAAATGTCAATAATTCTGTCTGTACAAAAGAGCTGAAATACAAGTGGAGTCGTCTATTCAATAAAGTTGCACAATCCGAATCGAATTTTTAAAACATTGCATGACAGCAGAATACTAATGGTATATCTTCTTATTTTTTGAGATGATTAAAATTGATATAGAGCCTTCCTTTGAAGAAAATTAGATGAGTTTTCTGATCTTTGATGAAACTCACCTGGAAAACAAAAAACTCCCAAAATAAAAACATTCACTTCAAAAAATGCAGCCACAAAAATAATTTAATGGTAATTTTAGATCTGATTTAGTTGTTGTATAATTGTAGCAGCGGAAACAATCTGAAAAATCCCTACACAAAGCAAAAATAGTACTAGGCTGGTACTAATGCATTTGTTAAAACATTCTACAACTAACTGGAATGCCCGATATAGAGCAACTTCATTTGCGACTGTTTCCAAACTCTAATTTAGTTGAATTGGTAAGAAGCCTTTTAAATGTGAGAAATGTTTCACATATTTTTCACAATTACCTAATTTGAGGGTTCATCTGGCCAAACATAACACGTGAGCAAGCTACAAAGGATTCAGTTTAGTTCATGGAATATTTTTTTAATATACAAATTACAAATGTTAGTTCACGCGGAAAATTAAGTGTAAAAGTGTGTAAATAGTATAGTTTAATTGAGAACGAATGAATTAGTTTCAGTAAATTATATTACGATATGTCGACGTTGCCTTGCAGAAGTTTAATGGTTTAAGTAAACATTTAATGGTTGATGTTGTCATGTGTCATATATGGTTTATATAAATAATATGGACATTTGACATTTTAAATTTCATTACTTTTGTATGCATTAAACAATGAAAAGAAATTCGATTAAGAACCCAAATTGTTGCTTATTTGTAAAACCCAGCCACGTCGCAATTATTATGTAATATGAGGTCGCCCAACTTATTGAGATAAATTATTCATCAAAATCAGATTAGTAGCTTTTATCAAACAATAGAATTTTTTGAGCAAGTACGCTTGTTTTGTCCGACCTTTGGGTACATGTACTCTATATTGAGTGCTCATGCGATATCTTTTTAAGCTTTAAGTTTTAAGCAACGTGTAAAAATGAATGCAAGCACAACATTCTTTATCTTTCCAAAACTGAATGTCAAGTGTTGACTCTTATCTTGTTAAGCATACACTACAAGTGATAAACACCTGTTATGGTTGTATGTAAAAATCCTCTTGTTTTTTCCTAAGGTTAACGACACCAGAAGAAAATAACACAAAAACTCTTGATGATACTCATATTAACTTAAATATATTTTTTACGAGTGAATGGATTTCAGTAGTGCGCTTGATTTGATTACTGGATATTAAATTCTATACTTTCAAGTATACACACGTAACTTTGTTTTTAGCCACTTGAATAAGTGTGAATAATGGAAGGGTGAAGTTTTGTATAACAACCAATTAAATAATACAGCTTACCAAACAAAATGATGTAACTTCCCAGCTGAATATGTTGTTTGCTGATAAAACAAGTGAGACGGTGACTTTCTGCATACACATACTGACAACGAGATATAATGGCCCATAAATATTTTACTGTAAGATCATTCCCATTTTAACCGTAGATTGCAGCAGTCGTATTTTTCCAACCGTCGTTCTTTAGAATTCGTTTGCTTCTAAAAGCTAGCATATTTTGTGAGATAATAAACTGGCAAGTAATAACGGCATAATCATTAGTGTATATATTTTTAGAAAAAATATTACGCATTAATTTCACGTTGTTGGTTTCTAAGTAGTAGCTTTACTTTAACATGTTATTCTATTTAAGACATGCCTAAAATGTTTATTAACGAACTATAACCAGAGTTTTTTTCACGGAATCATATTATCATCAGGAAAAATATATCACAAGCTATACTTCACGAAAATCTAGCAGAGTGTTCTAAAACCCATCTTACATCAGACACCCAGATTTCCACGCAATCGACCGAACCACAAATAGATTAAGGTTCAATTATACTTGCATTGCCAACAGTTGACCCATACGTATTTACACTATATTATAATGAACATATTACATGCTGTCTGGGGATTCAGATAGGCTATTTTAAAACGAAGTGTGTATTTGTGAATTAGGTACAATTACAATTGGATATATTTCAGATTTGGAAAAAATGGAAGAGTGGCAAATCGAACACATCACCGAAAACTTAAAACATTTAGTTGATCTAACCGTATTTAATGGCTTAGTGAAAGCTGAACTTATAGCTAGAAAAGTTCTCAGCAAAGCTGACGTGGATAAATTGGTAAGTCGACTATGTATAAGATATTTAAACTAAACATAAACTAAATATTGGTTTTGTATGTTTCGACAAGGGTTAATAGCAGAAAACTAAATTTCATCCACCTTTCATATTTCAGGATGCAGTCGAAAGGCAAGATGGAGATTTAGAAGCATGTCGGCTCTATTACCAAACGTTACTGACAAGGAAAGATGCCTATAAGGTACTTTACGAAGCACTAACCGAAAATTGTCAAAGTGGAGCCTACACCATTTTGATCAGAGTGCCACCAGAACTTTTCAGCAAGCCGTTGACCTATTTGGGCATTTCAGCTAATTTGCAGGGTTTTAAAGATACGATTATTGAAGTACATGGGAACACGCTCAAGTTGCATGAGTTCTTTCCAGATGCTGACTATGAAAACGTACAGCAAATATTTCAGAACTGTCTCACTGAGCTGGAAATTTACGACACGTTTATCACAAAACAAAGGACTTTTGTGCTTGCTAGCAACTCAATACCTCCAAAACCTAGTTATTATGTTACCAGATTTCTCTCAAATCGAATTAGAATTGAAAAATCTATTTTCCAAGCAAATTGGCCGGATGTATTTGTTTTCAAGAATAGCATAACACGATACCAGCTCTCTAAAGTTGCGAGACCTCAACCAACAGACATATCCGGTTCCCAATTAGCCAAGATAACGTGTCGTTTCATTCACTTGGAGGAAAATGAAGACTGGATTGAATTGAAGAAATTAGCAAAAGTGCCAATTCACCTAATAAACTATGAGGCTGATCAAGACCATTACCTCTTAGAAGACACTTCTGCGGCTCCGGATATTCTGAGAAAAATTGGTTCCCAAAAGGATCGTGTTTACATGACCGAAGAGGATTTTATTCAGCAGCAACTTTCTCAGAACTGTACACCATCAAGCGTCTGCATCTGTGATTCTCCTGGTATGGGTAAAACCTTCCTGCTTGCGAACATTGCTCGTGGCGTGACAAAAAGTTGTACTGGGAAAATTATCGTATTCATCCAACTCACATCGTTTTCGAACGACTTTTTTACAACTAACCCAATTACCAATTTAAAGCTTGAGACATCACTCATCAATGTGCTTAGCTACGTTTGCCCCCCTCAACAAAATCCAGAATTGCTACTTGAGTTGGTTAAGGCCAAGCTTCTTTCTCTCGAGATTTTTTTTGATGGATTCGATGAACTTCCTATAAACACGGTTAAATGGACTAAACAAGTTTTGCTATCAATCTCAACGTTTGAAAATATCAGGATTTACATAACATCCCGGCCTCACATGAGACGAGGACTAGAAACGAGTCTTGGTGTGGTAGCCTATGACATTTTGCCATTCAACCAGCAAAACCAAGTCGACTTTCTTGTTTGGTATTGGCTTAACGAGAAACCAGATTCTGACCAGCTTTCTCTACAAAGTTATGCCACAATTTGTCTAAAGTTCGTAAACCAGTCGTTTAACAAAAACGACAAGGAAATAGCTGGAATCCCGCTTTTGTGTCAGCTAATTGCGGAGGTTTATGGAAATAAGAAAGCATTTCGCTCAATTAAAACAGCATGTTTTCAGGATGTTCCACTACAAATATCTGGAATGTACCGAAGGTTCATTGCAAATAAAATAAGCCTGGTCACCAACAACAAAGACGAATTTGATAATATCAAATTAGTTTGTATTTGGCATGCACTAAAGCTACTTTACCCGACACATGGCTACCACAAGACCAAATTGTTTCAGAAAGTTAAACATTTGTTGATTTCGTCCAAAATTTTAAAGGCCGGGGTCCTCCAAAAACAATCCAACGGAGCTTTGGAATTCATACATCGCACGTTTGCTGAATATCTCGTTTCTGAATATTTATTTATCATATTGAACAAGCTGGAAATGCAAAAGAGTGAAGAAATGAGCACAAACGTCATACTTGATATCTATCATGAGTACAGTTTTGTGCATTCTGTGATTGTGGTTTTCTTTAACTCTGCTCTGAGCGAGATAAATATATCTAAAAATCTGCAGATCACATTCGCCAACGTGATTTTTTCCATTTCGAACGAAGAATTCACTCTTGTTCTTTGCTCATGCTGTCAGCAAAATTTATTGAACATTTTCACTTTTCTTGGAGAAGCCTTGACAAAATGTAACAACTCTTGGATTACTGAATGTTTCACACATAAGAACAGTTATGAGCTTTTATCAGTTTGTATCAAAACGTCAAACAGTCAGATGTTTCATAGCTGCATCCAACTTTTGACCGAAGAACTAAAATTAGACGTGGCACAAATTAACAAATTTTACGAGAATACCACTTTGTTGAAGCTTGCAGCTGACTATGCCAATTATACAGCTGTGGAGTATTTTGTGGACAGAGTTCCACTTAAAAATCAATCACTTTTGTACAAATGCGTTTACAGCTGGACTGAAATGGAGAAAAGGGAGAACATTTTGCACTTATTGTTGGATAAAGACCCAACTTTAATTCATGAAACTCCGGATATTTTGTTTATTAGTTTTGATGGAACAGATGTGAGATTATTCAAAAAACTAATTGAATTCGGTGCAAATCTTAATGCTGTAAATGAAGATGGCGATAATTGTGCGATGCATGCCGCCACATACATGTCCCCTAGCGATTACCACGAGTTAGTTCAATTTCTTTTGATGGATTGCAAAGCAGAATACTTATTTCTTGAAAACGAAAAATGGAGTGATCCACTACAACATATTATCGAAATGGTTTCACTTTTGCCCGAGACGCTGGAGCTGCTGCTTAACATTCCTGGCACTGACATCAGCATAAAGGATAGATGGAAAGAATCGTTATTATTTTCTGCAGTTGAAAAGGACGACATGATTGAATTGCAGCAACTTGTTAAACTTGGAGTTGACTACAATGTGAAAGACTTTAGGAAAAGAAGCTTGCTACATGTCGCTGCAGAGTATGGAGGAGTGGAGATGGTCTCTTACTTGTTGTCATTGAAAATGGATTCCAACTCTCGTGATGAATATGATGAGACTCCAATACACTATGCATCATATCATGACAAGTTATCTGTAGTGGAGGTTTTAGTGGAAAATGGAGCATATGTTCAAGCTAAAGAAAATGATGGCCGAACTGCTCTCCATTTGTCTGCTATGATAGGCTCTGTTACAAGTACTCAAATAATCAAGTATTTAATAAGTAAGGGAGCTCAAGTAAATGATAGTGACGAATTTGGAAACACTCCGCTACATTTATGTAGAGCGAAGGAAGTACAAAAATTGCTGGTCGAACTGGGTGCTGATATTGATGACGAAAATAATGACGGTCAAACACCCGCACAAAAGAATCCACGCTTTTGGGAATCCTCCAATTAGTACGCTGACAAACAATATCATATTTCACACATATGTATATTGCGAGCGAATTAAATGTGAAAGCAGTAATACTAATGTTGAATAATTTAATTATGTCATATTTTAGAACATTTTCCATGAGAGCGAACTCCAATAGGTTACTGTGCTGTTTAGTTACAAGGAAATAGCCATTCAATACACCTAGTAATAAGCAATAACCAGAAAAAGTCCAAGTTCGTTTAAAAAATACATATATTATTATCATTTTAAATTGTTTTCTTCTTTGAAAAACTTGTTACGTAATATTAAATGTGTATACATAATATAAAATAAACCTATGAATAAAAATCTAAACATCTAAAATTTACAAAAAAATCAACTGAAAAATAAACAAAAATCTAAACGAATTCACCAAAATTTGAACTAAAAATTTAATTTAAATTAAACCACACGTTAACTTTAAATTTGACCACAAATTAAATTAACTTTTTAGGAAATTCGGATGATCTTTTCCTATTCAATTCAATGTGGTCAGGTTTAAAATTGAACCCACTAATTAATTAAATATGTTCTTATTTGCGACGAAGAAGTCTTTAACGGTTAAAAAGATTCCAGTCATGCAAAGGAAAAAAATTAAACCGTTTATCGTGAAAACAAATATTTGACCGTTCATTCCATTTCAAATATGTTTGTTAGAAAAAAATCTTTCAGAAATTAAATAACTACTGATACTGATTTCTTCTTGTTTCATAAGTAAATACAAAGTACTTTTTACAGACCATCTCAAAACTTAAAAATATTTGACTCGAGCATAATTAATTATTTTAAAGAGCACATTTTTACAGTGTTCAAAGTCGTTATTATAAATTACACGCAATACCATTGATATTATAATTGTCTGATTGAAACCAATTAAGTAGGGATTTTATTTTGACCATTCAATTACTAATTTAAACATTTATTTAATATTTAATAGAAACAAAATAATAAATTAAGTGTTTTATTCAGCATTGACGTTTGAGATTTGAGCTGAGTACGTAGTTGTTTCAGTGTTAATTATGGTTTCGAAATCTTGATCGGAGATCACGAATCTGAAATCATGGAGCCGAAAAATTAAACCAAAAACATCAAATAAACATAGAAGGAGTGCATCGAACTAAAATGTAATTAATTTTAGTTTGATTTGTTTAATTATCTTTACACATTATTACTAAATAAATGTATTTGAATAATAATGTAATTTGCTGTACTTTGGTATTTTGTAGAGACTTTTTGTTTTCCGTGTCTAATTTTTTATAAATATTGTAAAGCTGTTAAAAGTTTGCTTCTTATGTTTAAAAAGTCATCAAAATATTAACATGACATGGGTACGTATTGTAACAAAAAATCAACTTGTTTCGCTGTGCTATTTTAAAATAAAGCTTTACATTTTAGCTACTACATACTATGTCATACTGAAAAACATTGCTTGGATAATATTATAATATTAACTTCGTTCAAAACCCAAACCCTTTTTCATTTAATTATGCATACATTCATACATACATACATTCGTTGAAAAGACTTAAATTAGTAATCCTTAAACGCTCTTTCAGAGGTTTATTCTACGACCTTCAGCTACTTTCATAACAAGCTACGTGATTGTTAAAAATTCAGAAACGAAGATAATTCGGTATTTCCAGGTTATTTATGAAATACAAGTGCATATGCTAAGAATCAACCCATAATAATATGCATCAAAAAAGAATTATTTTGTATAAACTGCTATTTTAAACCATGCTTACACACAGCACATACAAACCATGCATATATATAGCTTTTATACACAACAGTGAGATAAGGTACTTGAGCATCAACGGCAAAATACAGCAAGGTTCTTATATGCTGTTCTTTTACACTTCTTGATGTATTTGTTTAGATGGATTTTCAAGTCTGAATAAGAGATATTGGTGCAGCTCCACACAAATTATAAGCATCTCTTTCAGTAGCCATTTGAACTAGTAAGCCTACGTCACGTAGACTGAGTAAATAAAATTTTAAGTAAAAATTGTAGTACCAGTTGTTGTTTAATAGTGCAAACTTGTTTTTTTGGTTCCAGCAAAATAATAATAAAAATGTTGACGAACAACACAACGGTGAAGTGCAATTCTCCAAAAGACCTTCTGTTATAAAAGTAGCTCGTTCCTGTGGTTTAGAAGTAGACGCAAAAATGGAGTATGCGAAAAAATTAAAAAACGATAATCAGCTGACTCATAAGAATTACATGAGAATTGAGCAAGAGAATAGTTACTTAAATTTCCGAGCAGATAATTTGGACAGCCGTGTTAAAGACCATAATTACCAATATGCTTGTTTGAAATACGAGCTAGAACATATCAATCGTCAAAAATGTGATTTGATAAGTAAGCTGAACGGAATTCCTGGCGAACAAAGTAAAAAGCAGTTACAATCGAATGATAGTTCTAAAGTGACAATTGTGAAGAAAAAAAAATCACCCAAAGACTTCGCCGGTCATGCTGGTGATATGCAAAAACTACCGGAGAAATTTTGTTCGTGTGGTGTACAGTTAAAATCAGATCAGATTTTGAAGGATCACATCAGATACCACAATAGTAAGGGGAGATTTGCTTGTAAAATATGTGGACTTAAAACCAGTCTTTTGAAGCATCACATGAAGCGTATACATAGAGTAAAGGAATTCACTTCATCAAAGGGATGTCGTACTTGTGGAAAACTGCTAAATACTTTAAATGAATTACATGAACATCGAAGACGGGAACAGTAAGTTTTTAAATAAATTGTTTAGAAAATTTTATTTAATGAGTCATTACATTTTAAAAAATTAATTGATTTATTTGTATATTTAATGAACTGTTTATGTGTTTTTTAAATTGCAGTGGTCGGAAGCGTAAGGGAGAAACCTGGGACCAGTACAACTGAAGTCTCAAAGTTGTTATCCTTCCATTATTACAACAGAGGGAGTTGGCTTGCCTAGATTGATTAAATATTTGTATATACTCTTGCATCAGAGATAGAACCAGAGATGTGTTACGATTATTTTTAGTGAAATCAATTTTTTTGGAAATAAATTAAAACCGTGATATAATAAATTGTTTACTATAAATCTTACGAGCAAAGAGTTTTAATTGTTTCAATGCAGACTTCTAGATTCGTAATTTATAAACATTTTTTTGTTAACAAAATGCAGTTTGAAAAGTATTTTCAAACAAGGCAAATTTACATGTACTTTACACAATTTTTTTTCGTAATGATGACTTACATATCTAAACGCTCAATAACATATTGCATAACTTAGCATATAAACGGATGTCATGTGTCACAAACCTGGTATTTTAGTAAACCAAATGTAAAGATGCTAAATTAACTACAAATCCAGCTCTATCATATTAAATTTGTGAAGTTTTCTTGTTTGTAATGCATATGGTTAGCACATTATTAACGCTTTCTTGTAAACAAGTAGTTTTTTGAATGCTTGTCAGTAAGAAATGTTTTTCATTTTCATAATTACCCGTTAGATTTATTTTTGACCATTAAATAAGATGTAGAATATACATATATACTTATGGTATGTGGAACTCCAGCAATTTTCAATGCTTAGCCGACTAAACCAAATATGTCTGGAAATATTCAAGTACTATTCAAGCTACCTACCGGGTGAACACTGTTTACGTAGGGGATTATTTATAAATGTATGCACTTTTGAACATCAATAACTGCGAGGTAAGTCAATATTGGAATAAAAT
>JAQFZG010002244.1:0-17356 GCA_034695465.1 Entomobrya nicoleti
AATTCTTTTTTTAACGCTTATGCTAATTAGATGATAATTTTTTATCGACGCTTTTGCTGATTAGATGATAAATACATTAGTTTTTGACGAAAGAAATTAAATTCATAAACCAGGGAAAAGCGTTATTTTAGTTAGTACAATAATTTCTTGCCAATATTTTTGTTTTTTAATATTTTTAGTTAATTGAGTTTGTTGAGAAATTGCTTTCGAAATTTAAAAGGAAACAAATTTTTATTTTAAATAAATAAGTTCTAAATTTTTAAAAAGTAATTTAGGTTTTCAACCTATTTTCAAAAGATGCTGGAGACTATAATATTTCCAAAAGAGATCAAATTAATTAGAAGTTTAGAAAAAGTTAGATTGCACAATGTAATAGGTAGTTGACTTGTCGTAAACATTTTGAAGTAGGTATTTATAAAACTGGAAACTCGGTCTTAATATAAGCACATGTTGTTTTAACACAGGTAATTTTTGCACATAACAAATCACATTTTCAATGTATACCATTATAGCTACTAGCACAAATTAAATACTAAACGTCCCATATCTTACAGCACAACCTATTGTAATTGATACTGATGTTTTAACAAATAAACTATTTCCAAACATAGGTTACAGTGGAAAACATGATAAGGCAAGTTGGGCTGCAAAATATGCTAACGGAAAGAACATGAAACACAATGTAAACACGTATGCATATAATTCATCGCAAGTACGTTTTCCAATAACGGGAAAGCTTAAAACATGATTTGATTTTTCAAGTTTTTCCCAGAATTTGCTAGTTTATGGCTTGATTTACATAATATGGCACAAATGAATGATCAGTTTGAAGCAAAAAAACCCGCTGGAATACATGCAAGAATTGTACACGGTGTAACTCCGTAAATGATAAATTCTTCATGTTGGTAAATCGTATAAGGCTTCCAGGTGTAAAACAGCCTATTAGTTACCTGTTAGCCACTTCGTAGTTTTGTATTTTGATTTCATTTTCAATAAATGCATATAGACATCAATTGATTTTTATACATGATTTAACATACGGTCGGATTTTTAAATAGCAAAAGATTATACAAGGATGGAATCTTTAAACATATTTTACAAATTTTTGCATTTTTTCAGCAAATACAAATCTAGCTTTTGATATGCTTAAATACGACTTGGTACTACGAAATTGATGGGGTTTGATAATTCATAAAACGAAATCTGATCTAAATTTGAAAACGTGCCATGCATTTAATTTTAGATTTAATTTTCCAAACATCCCAACAGTGTCAATAAGCACTTCGTTTATTCCATTTTCCTATTGACAATGTAGAAAGTTGGCTCAACGTTCTCATAGAAAATTCTTTTCAACAGTTTAAGTTTTAATATGAGCTATATCAATAGGACTAATCAGAAAATACAGGAAAATATTTTCACGACTTTTATTATTGCGTAAGTTCCTGCTTGAAATAATTTGACAACACGTGCGAAATAAACTGTTTTTGTCAACTTTTACCCAATAAGCGTAAGAACTAATAAATAAATAATTTTTCATTAGCTTTCAATTTGGTTTGCGGACATGGGAGCTTTTAATGAACCCGCTGTAAGATCGATCATAACGACGTAGCTGAAATGTTGTGACTTAAAACGACGCTAGAGATAGTCATTGTTTTTTTCTAACGAAAAACGTTTTCGAATGATATGTCACGTGCCATGTGTTTGAAGAAGCAAACTTTGACCCCGATTTCTGACCTTCTGCGGTCACCGTGACCTCAAGTGACACATGATTCGGAATCAAGTTCACGAGGGCCTTCGATTGTACTATTCAAATGCATTCCATGAACGGATTGAAAACTTCCGACTTTAACCTTTGACCTTGAGGTTTAACCCAAAAGGCTGAAAATCAATGGAGTTCTTGCCCTTGACCATACTGACCTACGTGCCAAATTTAAAACGAAAGTGGTCAACGCGTTCTTGAGTTATCGTGGTGACAGACACACAGGCAGACAGACAAACGCGTTAAATTCAATACTAGCTTAACTTCGCTTTCAGCTACGTAATAAACATAGAAATGAATCGCGTGCTTATATTAAGACATATTTTAGTGAGCCCAAATTTAGATCATAAGACCGTAGACAACTCGGAACAAACATGAATATTGTATCAGAGACTTAAGTGTGCTGACACAGTTACTAGCTCTCAACGAACAAAAAAATAGAAATCAC
This sequence comes from Entomobrya nicoleti, assembly GCA_034695465.1. Taxonomy (NCBI): domain Eukaryota; kingdom Metazoa; phylum Arthropoda; class Collembola; order Entomobryomorpha; family Entomobryidae; genus Entomobrya; species Entomobrya nicoleti. The sequence goes on from JAQFZG010002244.1 coordinate 2,208, forward strand.
AAAACGTTCATAAAAATTTAGAAAATATATTCGGGAGCACAATATTTCTAAAACTAATCTATTTTTAGATTTTACATTTAGTTCACTACATCACCTGTGTTTGCGATGTGATTGTAAAAATATGTTCAAATGATGCGAAGGACCACGCTTTTAATGAGAGCGACTCTGAATGAATTTAATTAATGAAATGATTAAAGATGTGCGAAAAAAGGATAACTGTTCATGAAAATCACCGGCACACTTGCAGAAAGAAATGATGTGTAAAAATGCGAATTAAACTGACACAGTTGCATAAATAAATGATATGAAAAAAACACAGGTAATTTGGGTTTTCGAATAGTTAAATAAGTAATTTAATGCTCTCACAAAATTAGCGAATTTTCTGTGTGGAGTTAACGGAAAGTCAAAAGGTTACACAAAATTATTACATGTTACAGGGGACGTGCAGCCGTGTTGGCTTGCAAGCAAGAAGTAAGTAAGTAAAGGAGAATGTGCCGAAGGTAATGTACATTATGGTACACACACAGTCAAGGTTAAGGTTAAGATGAATACAAGAAAAGAAAATGCTTCCACAACATCGATGATGTGTCAATCACACGGCTTCTTCCTCGTGTGCATTATGGAATTTTGTTATGTAATTATAAGATAATATAATACAATTGAAATTGGTAAAAAGAATTGGTCCATTAAATTGATCATAGGTGTCAACACCGACACTCTACGATACTCTGTGTAAGAAGCCAGAAGGGCTATTTGATAAAAAGTAAATACAAACAATATAAAAGAAATGTAAATGTAAAGCTAGTCACGTTCTGAACATAGGAAGTTTTCATAAAATAGATCGAACTCGAGGTCCGAATTTAATTCGATTTATTTTGCAGCGAACAGTTTTTCTTTTGTTGAAAAGCAAAGCTAGCGTTGTTTAATAAACAAATAATCTTAATAACTCAGCTTTGTATAAATGTTTGCTAAATGTACTGATATTACCCATGAAATTAATTTTTTGTTTCAATTTGATAAGATTTAATAAATTTTTAGTACTTTTTCTACGTGTTAAAGTATTACTCTCATGTGTGACACGAATTACGTGTTTTGTTTAAAGCTTATTTGTAATCCGCAAACATATTTGCAAATTTATCAAACCATAATTGTGGTAACTCCTCTATTAAATTTTTTCTCGCATAAATCGTAAAAAATACTTATTATACTACGAGTATTGTTTGCTTGTTCTCATGCAAAGGTTTAGTTGAATTTTATGTTTTTGGGAATCAAATCATTTTAAAAATTGAGTTACGATCTGATTTTTTTAATTACGAATTTTATTTCGTATTCGGTTGTTTGCTTTTTTGTACTTACCTTTTCCCAAAAATTTCCACTTCTGGCAAGCGTTTCGAGATTATTTTTTATAAATTAATTTCGTAAAAAAATATTCTGACCTTTATTGATAATTTCACCAGTTCATATGACCTAATTTCGGTATTATAAATCATTAAACAAAAATATTTTTTTTGAATAACTAACATAACCATGTCAGCTTCTGTTTGACGTATTTGTTCAAAACGAGTAAATATATGGCTGGCACTTTTACATGCGTAAGGCTTTCCTTTAGCTTCCAATTTGACATTGATTATATACCTGATATTAAATATTTAAAAATATCTAAACCTTTTCGTGTTTGGACGACGTATGCAAAGACAGCTCTACTAGAATCAAAAATATTTCATAAGCACTCAAACTTTTTAAAATAAACACAAATATTAGTTACGAGACTTATTTTGTAAGCTATTTGCTTGCTCTGATTAAATAAAGAATAAATTAGATCAGTCAACCTAGAGCTTTGAAAGTTAAGTCAAAAGTTAAATCCAGCAGAATAATTCATTCTAATACAACACCTGGTCAAACCATGTCGTCGCCTACAATTATAAAATTTATTTCCATTTTAAGCCGAATGAGCCACTACTCATCCATTTCATTGTTCCCAATTTCATTTAATCCCAATGAAAATATATTTTACATTTGGAAAGGCTTGGATTTGGAAAGGATTACCGAAGAATATTTTTTTTAATGTGAAAAGTTGTTCGCCAGCTTTGCCAATAATAGCAGAGTTTCATAAAAAAATGGAACACTCTCCAAGTTTGATTCGTTTTATTTTGCTTTGCAACGAACAGTTTTTCTCTTATTGAAAAAGAGCAATATAGACAAGTTAATGTTGCGAATTTTTATTCATATTTTGTTACTGGCTTTTGCATTATTTTTCCATTAACTTCTTCGAAAATTCAGTTTTATATTCTGACGCATGATTGTTTTCTCCAATTTATGTCTAAATTTAGGATATATCAATATAACAAACCAAAAAACCAAAAGCTATATTTCCATAACAAATTTTAACGCGTGTGTGTCCTGCTTGACTTATTTTAGTCAAAACAAGAAAATAAACTATTTTCGTCTGCTCGGCGAGCTGGTGCTTTAACATGAACGTGTTTTTCCATTATCTTCGAATTTGGAGTAAGTTTTAGTATATATCTGTTATTACTAGGCCAATAATATTTACAAATTTTCTAGTAGAACAACCACTTAAAATAAAATAATTCAATTTGTACTAAAAACTAAGTAAACTAGAGCACGAAACAAGAGCACGTAAACAATTCAGAATACAAGTAATACATTAGAAACTAACGACTTTGGAACGAATGAATATATACTTTGATCATTGTTATTGATAAAGCTTTAAAATTAGTAGCAAATTTTTTATCCGGAAGTACTATACCTAAGGTAAGCTTTTTAAATTATAAAATTAGTTCATTCCCATCTCCCAGCCAAACTATGTCGTCACCAAAAATTCTCCAAAATATTGCCATCTTAAGCAGAATTAGCCATTACTCATCTATTTCCATGTTCCCAATCTCATTTAACCCCAAGGAAAATACATTTTACGTTTGTAAAAATAAATCTTTTAAACAACTCGTATTACTAGGATTAAATTTCCTATTTTATGTTACCACAACCACTCAACTATTCTCTAGTTTATTTAATAGCTCAAACGAGAATTTCACAAGTATTTTATTTTATAGTTTTGTGTTGCTAGAGACGACAGCCACAGAAATATATGGATTTGGTTATAATATTCGAGCGAACGAATTCTCTTGCCTATTGAATGCTATAGTTAAGCGGCCAAATCGATTATATCACAAAGCCCACTCTCATTCCACACCATCTTGTAATCGACATAAAGACTTATTTCTATTAGCACTCATGCTATTTGCACAAATTACAATTGCAGTAATTTTTCTTCTATTTTTTCCACTAGTGGATATAACGTTAGCACTTTCAATGCAAAATCTGTACTCCAATACCCCGTTGGCATTATTAATAAACACATTATTAGTTCTTATCAAGTTGCCTACTTACTATATTACTTGTTTGATGGGCATGCTTACGACATCAATGTGGTTAATTGTTATTAAGGAATTGAAGTTCAATCTAAACGATATATTGAAGATACTTCCAGACAAGCAGTGCCCTAATTTGGAAACAAAGTACTGTTGAATAACTGTATACTACCGCCAAATCCAAGTGTTTACGAATTTGGTCAACGAATGTCTCCAAACTTATTTTTGGCCAGTGGCGGAATTTGTAGGAGCTCTTGTATCTATTGGTCTGGCTTACACTTACATAAGATACCACAAACTGCTTAATATATATGTTGGGACAAGTTTGGCTGCTGCTTTAGTAACTGTCTTGGTGTTACTATGTGTTGTATTTGATGTTATAAGTCAATCAATACGAATCTCGTCTAAAATTATAAGGCGCTTGAAGTGTATTAGAGGAATGAATTGCACCAGCATGCTTTCCAGAAAAATTGTGAAAAGTTTTTCTCCGGTTGTGCTTAAAATAGGAGAGTTTCATAAAATAGATGGAACACGAGGTCCAAATTTGGTTCGTTTTGTTTTGCAGCGAACAGTTTTTCTCTTATTAAAAAGCAAATCGAGCTGTGTGGAATGAAAAGTAATCCTATTATGTCATTTTTTTGTATAAATGTATGCTAGAGATAGTGAAATTGGATAAGATATTGATTTTTCAATTTAATAAGGTAAATAAAGTGTTAATACTAAAAATAAAGTGATACATTTAAAAATTAATTAATTTTATCGCAGATTTATATAAATGTATCCCTGGTATACTTACAATCATGCTATTTATTTGTTGTTTATATTTGTTACGGTAATTAAAGTGTATGTAAAAAATAATAATTTATACACTTATTAAAATTTATTTCATATTTTTTTGCATCAAACTTTGATTTGGATATTCCCTCGTTATGTTGGGTATGAACGACGTTTTTTCATTTGTTCAGGAATAACTCATGACTGCCTTCCATGCTTAAAAGCAGAAGCCTAGCATTTGACGTTTAACAGTATACAGCATTACATTATATGTATTTATAAGAAAATGTATAAACAAGGTTACAGGAGTGGCTGAGAAGATGTACTTGGAGTACGCAGAGATAATTAAAGCTTACATGTTAAATTTTTCATAACATTACTAAATATACTCAAACTAGCATTGAAAACTTTACTGCTAAATCAAGTTTCTATTCTAGCCTAATATTTTCTGTAATTTAGATGCATGAAATAACAAAACAAAATATTTTCCAGTACATGGAAAACTACCAAGTAAGCAAATGAAATTATTAAATGCATACTTTACTATTGATATAGCCTGTTTAACATTTTTGGACATAACCTACATGGTTTAATTAAAGTTTAGTTTTAATCAACAACTCTACTAGCAAAGAAAACATATTGCGGTTACTCCCACAAAAAACAGCAAAATTCGTTATTTGGGTATTCGTTTTATGCGAATATTTATTGGTTGTTTGCTTGTTCTCAAGTAAAAGATTTTTTTAATTTTTTAAGGTTTAGCAAAGCCTTAACATTCAAGCGACATCTGTAGATCTACATTGCAATTTTGGATCATTTTGTTCCTGAATATTTTAGATTCCACTCACATGATCGGACGGTTTCATTTTAGCAGTTTTAATCTCTTCTGTTGTACTGTGACTATTTTGAATAAATACGTCCGGGTATCGATTCTAAGGCGCTTGAAGTGTGTCACAGGGAAGGATTACCATAGCATGCATTTCAGAAAAACTGCGAAAAGTTATTCTACAGCTGTGCTTAGTATAGGACAGTTTCATAAAATAGATGGAACACCAAGTCCAAGTTTTATTCGTTTTGTTTTGCAGCGAACAGTGTTTCTTTTGCTGAAAAGTAAAACAAGCGTTGTATCTTGAACAAATGAACCCATTATCTGAACTTCATGTTTAAATAATTTAGGTAACGTTTTAATCTTCAAGAAAATTAAAAGTTTATATTTCACCTAAATAAGGTGGCTTCAAGGTTCATATATTTACATGCATTTGTTTGTGAAAATTAATTAAAAAGTTAATACCGAAAAACTTTAAACGTGTACAAATTGTTATCTAATTAGATGAACTATCGATTTATTCTATTCCTAAGGCGGCAAATGTTTTAGAAAAACTTACATGTAAATCAATGTCCAAACACACTGTAAGCTTATTATACCACATGAATTATATGCAAGGCTCGAATTTTCATCATTGAAGTTAAATGTACACTTGAGTTAGTCAATATCACAAATTTTTCTGAATTATTCAAATGAAAAAATTGTATGCTTTAATATAACAAAGTACTAATTTAATAAAATGCTTGTAAAAATCCTCAAAGTGAGTAAATACACCAATACATTTAAATGTGTCAATGGCTCCTTCTATATCAATAGATTTTTTAACAAAAACTGAATTGTCCATTGGGATTGTGACAGTAAAAGCAAAGGGTTAAACAAAAAGTTATATTTGTGATCAATATTTTACTAGCTAACATTTGTTATCTTTGAAATATTTACTGATCCAGTCATACCACGCCTTGTCAGTCCTTGTAGATAGTTAAATATTGCGTAGATATTTAAAAAGTCTACATATACCATAAAACGTATCAAATATATTTATCCAAAAGTACCAATATTGACATTTAAAGAAATAAATGATATTTCCCTAAAGGGTATTTAAATTAATCATTTTTACAAAAGACATGTATGCCAAAGAGGATAGATGACAAATTTTAATATGTCACAAAAGACAATATGGCACAAAACATCATTACATAATTCCAATAACTACATTTAATTAACTTGGCGTGCCTGTCTTCAACCAGTAAAACTGTTTAATTATTATAGCCCACAATACAGTTATAAATTGACAGCAAAAAATCCATTGCCGTACTACTGATGTGTTTTTATAAAACGGAATTATTTTCGAAGATCTTCCATCTAACTTAATGTAAACATATTTTGATTTTACCTGCAACCAATATATAGCTTTTTTAACACTTTTGATCATTACACTTTAACTTCTCAGTGTTTTTACTCCTTCTGCAATATTTGTACGCAAGTACAAACAGGAGGATGTGATAAGGACTTAGCTTGCTTTCTTATGGTTGGGTACATGGTACATTATTGTTGTATTTAGGTTTGGTACTTAGAAATTTTCAAGTTTCAAGTTTTGAATTGAATTCGCAAAATTGAACGCCAGCTGGAAAGCATTTCCTCCACAAATATATTGCTTTGTTATCCTTCGAAGGAACTTGATGCCCTTATGCTTTAATCAAGCGCATGTCATTCTACACGAAATTAGAAGTCATGCTGTCGGTATGAAACATGATTGGTAGCTAACGATGAACAATTTACCATCCAGACATTTTATTTCTGAAGTTAAAAATACAAATCTTTCAAGAAACAAATGTACATAACTAGAACTTACGTTGTATTTGATTATGTTTGTGTCAACTCTCCGTTTTGTCATAATTCTAATTTTGTCATTTATCCTTTTTATAATAACAACCTATGATTTATTTTCGGATCGTGTCTAATTTGCCCGTTTCGTCATATAACGTAAATCCTTTACCCTAGAAAGATAAAACTTGGCAAAAAGGTACCTTAAATTACGGACATTAAGTTGCGCAACTAATTAACTAATTTGCATAACTACTAACTAATTTGCATAACTAAACTAATTAAGTAATTTGAATAACTAATTTGTATAACTAATTAACACAACCAAATTACTAATTAACACAACCAAATAACTAATTTGCATAACTAATTAATACCACTAAACTAATTGGCTTTCACCCGACCAAAAACTTTCATCTGACCAAAAACTTTCACCTGACGAAAAACTTTCATCGGACCAAAAACTTTCATCTGACCAAAAACTTTCACCTGGCCAAAAAATTTCGCCTGACCAAAAACTTTCACCAGACCAAAAACTTTCACCTGACCAAAAACTTCCACCTGGCCAAAAAATTTCGCCTGACCAAAAACTTTCACCTGACCAAAAACTTTCATCTGACCAAAAACTTTCACCTGACGAAAAACATTCATCGGACCAAAAACTCTCACCTGACCAAAAACTTTCACCTGACCAAAAACTTTCATCTGACCAAAAACTTTCACCTGACGAAAAACTTTCATCGGACCAAAAACTTTCACCTGACCAAAAACTTTTACCTGACCAAAAACTTTCATCTGACCAAAAACTTTCACCTGGCCAAAAAATCCCTTAACCAAAAACTCAGCATACCGAAGTTGACTTAAATTTTTCCCTTGGCCAAAACTGGCCTTAGACTTTGGCCTTGTAAATAATTATATATACAATCTATAATTTATCTGAATCGTGTATTGTGTCTAATTAGACCGCATCGTAATGCAACGTTAATCCTTCGACTTAAATTAAGAAAAATGTGAACTGTGATTTGGTCGGGATATATATTGCCACGTAGACGAACGAAGCGAGAAGAGTCGGTAAGGTAAGGTTATAAAAGTCTCAAAGATATATACATGGTAGAGAAGCAAGTTTAGGTTTTAAGCCTCAAAGGTGTGTACAGCGTAGAGAAGCAAGGTTAGGTTTTAAGTCTCAAAGTTGTGTACAGCGTAGAGAAGCAAGGTTAGGTTTTAAGCCTCAAAGTTGTGTACAATGTAGATATGGGTTGGTCGCGAAGTGTGCACCTTCAAAAAATTGTTGGAGCTAAATTAACGGGCTCATTTCATGATAATAGTTGGAATGGAGTCAACGGGCCGCTTCAAAAAATAGTTGAAGTGTATCTAACGGTTACTTTCAAATAATAACTGGAGTTAAATTTACGGCCCACATTCAATTAACCGCTTGTCGGCGCTAGTTGTCTGTTATTTTTTGTACTATTAGCATTATGTTATCCTACTTTATGTAAAATCCCCTAGGGCCATTTAAATTTAGTCTCTTTAAAAAAGTATATCCGTATTAAGTTTTTGATGTAAAAGCCATTAGTTATCCATTTTTGCCAACGTTATGACAATGGTTGAACTTCAGTATTTTGAATAAACAAGCAGTTACGTAGTTTTACATTGAAAATTTTCCATTGCATTCCTAAATATACTCAGGATAACATTAGTAATTTATATTGCTGATTAAAGTTTCCAACCATTTAATCTTTTATTTAGAGTTCATGGAAAGATACAACCTCACATAAAAGGAAAAAACGAGTAATCTATTTAGTTGTATCATTTAAGGAATTCTTCACTAGTGCTAAACGATTTGTATTGTTATAGAACACAAACTATATGGTATACTTAAGGCTTATTTGTACTAACTAATTTTTAAGAGCAAATTTATCAATAATGATATTTTAGTTACTCCAAAACCCAAATATTTCAGGCATAACATTTCTCTACGCTCTAAAAAGACTACTTTTCCACGCTATTTTACGTCAGAATTTCTAAAAGTCACAAAATGGGACTGACTATGCATATTCAGTCATTTTAATGGGAGAGTGAGGTTTATTGAATTTAGTAGTGTGGCAAATGGACGATGAACAAATAACTTTAACATACCTTCCATTGTTGGAAGGGAAGTTTTCCGTGTATCTTGATTTACTTATTGTCTTACTTACTTTAGCATCTGGATGATGCATAACATAGACTTTGTTGATGCATATTCATGTTTTGTGTGTTCTTTAAAAACCTATCCGTTTGAGAACACACCCAGCTAAAATGAAGTCATCAAAATGGCAGACAGTGAATAAACTCTGATATTCAACGTGTTATTATGACTAAAAATCGATAGTAAAAGTAAAAATGTCACTGTTGGAAATTTAAACACCTGTGTGAATACTATTGTGCATACCGAATTTCATTTGCTGCAAAACACAAAATAAAGTAGCTGACAATGAAATTTTATCTGTTTTTAGCAATGGCATTGATCAGGCTAATCATAAAACCTTCGACTTCGATCTTGCAGAAGAGCAAAAGTTGGTTCTTGATTTTTCCTAAATTTTTCCCAACTTTAGCCTAGTTTTTTATCTCAAAAAGAAGAAAAAAACTGAACCTCTGAAGAAGTTTGGCAGTTACCGGTGGATCGGAAAATAAATTAGCTTCAGAGCGAACCAACAATTTACTGAAGCCTTGCAAAAATATATAAAACTAATATATGATGCTTATGAATCTGTACTTGGATATTTCAATGACGAAAATAAATTACCGAACACCTCACTCTCCCAATAAAAAGACTGAATATGCATAGTCAGTCCCATTTTTTGACTTTTAGAAATTCTGACGTAAAATAGCGTGGAAAAGTAGTCATTTTTTTTAGCTAGAAAACGTTTTCCCCAATATTTCATGCGTGAAATTATGACAAACACATTATTGGTTTGCAACAACTTTTTTTGAACTAGCGAACGACTAAAAATTTAAATTACTTTTGAAGACCTTTTTAAACTTTGAAAGCAAACTTTTCCTCAAATATTTGGAATGAACTAGATTGGATGTTTTGAAGCAAATAGAAACTTGATTATCAGTATATTTCGAGTATTTCCAAAAAATTAGATATATTTTTGGTTTCAAAAAGTTAACAAAAACGTCAAGTATTGCATTTTGGCTATATTCTATACGAATTTTTTATAACATTTCTGCATATTTTCTAGTTCCAAAAATGTCCCAACATGAGCCAAATATATCCCAAGTATGTTACAAATATTGCAACTTATCCCTGTTTTCCCCAAACATGTCATCATTTGCCCCATACTATATATTCATTGCTACATGGTTTTCTACTACTTTCAGTAAACTACTATTAGCCAACCCATGTAAAATATAATAACTTTGAACATTAACTTATATCACCAAGCAATGTTCTTAAATTTATAATAGTTACATGACAGGAACTTTTCCCAAATTAGATTACTTTTAAATATATTCAATAATTTATTTATAGTATTGATTTTATGCATAAATAAAGGCTTCTAGCTGTATTTTGATGTACTGATTCCAATACTCTATTCCAAGTAATTCCATCTTACAGAAAAAAATATGTTATAGTTCTAGGTTGATGGATTATTTTATATTGTCTTAAGTTAGAACTTTCACCTTCTTTTAAAGTAAACCAGATTTTTATAACCCCGTAGGAATTTAAATTGTTAAATACAATTTTAGCAAAGCAATTTTTAATCGTTCACTAAAAGTGAGCATTTTTTATTTCGTTTATATTTAATTTAAATCAATTTTTGCGAAGTAAGTAATTTTCTATCAGTGCATTTATTTAATATTGGACAAAAGAAAACTATTAGGAATTGATCATTGTTTTTCTGAAAGTTTGTTACATATAAACATTTTGAACTGTGTCAAAAAATAATTTCAAAGTTTAATTATGAAAAAATTATAAAACGGATTTTATAAACTTCTCGTTAATCTAGTCTTTTATTAACCAAATTCTGGTCTGTTCAATAACTTAATGTTTATCTCTCACAGCTTATATTTAGATACGAAATTATGAAACATACTCTGTATATGAACGATTTCAAATTTACTAAAGCGGAATAGTATCACCGAAGTCATCAAATATTTCTAGGCATCACATTTCTCTACGCTCTAAAAAAACTACTTCTGCACGCTATTTTACGTCAGAATTTCTAAAAGTTCTAATTGCAAAGTGAGGTTTTTAAAAATTGGTAGTCCGGCAGATAGATGATGAACGAATAACTGTACCATAACCTTTCATTGTAATAAGGGAAGTTAGTGCATCTAAAATTACTTATACATAAATTTAATTTTCTCACTTAATTTAGCATCTACACCATATATAATATAGACTTTGTAGATGCATTGTAGATGGATGTTTTGTGTGATTTTTAAAAATGCATTCGTTTGAAAACACACTTAGCTAGAGAAAAGACATAAAACTGACTAAACCCAACTGTGAAATTGAACGTGTTATCTAGACTTCAAGAAAACTTAACTCAACTAGAGAAGTAGAAATGTCATTGTTGGAGATTTACGCAGCTGTGTGTGAATACTCTTGTGCATACGGAATTGCGTGTCCTGCAAAACTCAAAGTAAATTAGCAGCCAAATAGAATTTTCCCTGTTTTAAGCAATGGCATTATTCCCAATAATCATAGAGCCTTTGACCTGGTTCTTACACACGTGAGATCCAAAGAAGTTGATTTTTGATTGTTTAAAAAGTGGAGGAACTACTCCGACCAATGTCTTTTCTCAAAAAGCAGAAATTAAGTGAACCTCTGAAGAAATCTGGCAGCCACCGTTGGGTTGGGTATAAGAAGAGATCCAGAGCGACAAAAATACTAAAAACCTCCAAAAATATATGAAACTAATATTTGATGTTTGCAAATTTGTGTTTCGATAATAGAAATTAATTACCGAATACCTCACTCTCCCATTAAAATGACTGAAAATGCATAGTCAGTCCCATTTTTGTACTTTTAGAAATTCTGACGTAAATAAGCGTGGAAAAGTAGTCTTTTTGTTAGGTTTAAAACGTTTTCCCGTTTTATTTCTAATAGTGTTTTTACACCATAAAATCAAAAAATTATCAACGCTAAAACAAAGTTGCAAAAAAAAACTTTTAGAGCAACTTTGAAACAAATATTTATTTGTTCAAAAGTTATGATTATGCAAACAATTAAGGAAAATAATTACAAAAAGGCTTCAAATTTTAGAAAAGTCTCATGAGACCTCAGTTGACAAGATATTTAATTTTGTGGGGAGTAGTCAAATAAAGAGTAGAATTTATTCGAATATATAATTTGTTTTTGTTGACCTTGAAATAATAAGGTAGACATAATTTTTATGTTTAATATTCTTCTGTTTGCTCAGAAGGATTTGTGTTGACCACTTTGTACTTTTGTATTTTCAAATTCTATTTTCAATAAATATGTGCAGATATCCTTTTTTAAACATCAATTACCATGGCGAAGATTTTTACTAGCAATATTTGATTTACTAAATACGTGAAATATTTGAATACATTTTACATATTTACGTCAGTATTTTTTTCCCTTAGCAATTACAGATCTTGTTTTTTCTATGCTTAGATACTACTTGGTACTATCAAATTGTTGCGGTTTAACAAATTATAAAATGGTAATCCAGTCAGAAGTACAGAACAGGCTTTGGGAATTATTTTAGATTTTATTACCAAAACATCCTATTCGTCACAACCATTCCAATAAACACTCTGTTTGTTCTATTTTCTTGTTTACAATGTAGAAAGTTTGGTTTAATGTTATCGTGAAGAAATGTTTTCTCCTGTTTAGGTGTTAACATGAGCTATGCCAATAAAACTAATCAGAAAATACGGATATATGTTTTCAGAACTTATGTCAATGCGTCAGCTCGTGCTTGACATAGCTGGCCAAAACGTGTGAAAGAAATTGTTTTTGTCTGAAATTTTAACCAATAGGCTGGCGAATTTATAAATCAACTGTTTTTTATTAGCTTCCAATTTAAATAAACTTTATTAAACATATTTTATTATTAAACCAATATTTACAAGATTTGATATTTGGACATGCGAAAACTGAGTATATAAGTTAAAAAATCCCCACGCTCGTATTCCTTCATCAGCCCAATATAAATTCATAAGCACGTAAACAATTTGGAACAAACACGAATAATATATTAGAGACTTGCGTGTGCTCGGACGGTTACGGCTCCAAATATCTAATATATTTTAATCAGTTAACTTTCATAAAGCTTTGGAATTTAGATCAAAAATTATATCCGGAAGTACCAGCTTTCTAACAATAGCTTGTTTTTCACATTTCGAAATTAGTACATAACAGTCCCTTGTTAAACGATGTCTTCTACTAAAATTCTCCAAAATATTTCTATAATAAGCAGTATAAGTCATTACTCATCTATTTCTATTTTTCCAATTTTATGGAAACCGAACGAAAACAAATTTTACGTTTGCAAACATAAATCATACAAGCAAATTATACTACTAGCATTTTATTTCATATTTTATATTCTCACGTTTACTCAATTTATGGTTAATTTTTTAAATAGCTCCAACAGAAATTTGACTGGAATTTTATTCTATAGCTTTGTCTTGTTGGTAACGACAGCAACATGAATTTATGGATTCAGTTATCATCAGCGTGCAAACGAATTCTGTTGTCTACTAAATGTTTTAGTTCAGTGGCCAAATGGTATATTGCACAAAACTCATTCTCGACTTGGTCGTAACCGTTGACGTCAAGACTTATTTCTACTTGTCCTAATTTCTTTTGCACAAATAACAATTGCGATACTGTTTCTTTGTTTTTTTCCTCTAGTGGAAATAAAGTTGACACTTTTCAATCAAAAACACGATACGAATGGCCACTGGCCTTTTACTATATTTTTAATTATTATCAAACTGCCAACTTACTACTTTACTTGTTTGATGGGCATGCTAACGACAGCAGTTTGGTTAGTTGTTATTAAGGAACTTTTGGACAATTTAAAAGACTTATTGCAGATATTTCCGAGCAAGCATGACCCAAACCCGGAATCTACGTATAGTTTGATAACAGTGTATTACCGTCAAATCCAAGTGTTTGCAAATTTAGTCAACGATTGTCTTCAAACCCATTTTTGGCCAGTTGCGGAATTTTTAGGAGCAGTTATATCTATTGGTCTGGCTTACACATACATCAGATTTCATACATTGTTGAACATATATGTTGGGGGAAGTATGATAGCTTCGTTACTGACTGCATTGGTACTAATATGTGTTATATTTGATGTTGGGAGTCAATCACTACGAATATCGTCGAAAATTATTGGCCGCTCGAAATGTGCCACAGGAAAGGACTACCAAAGCGTGATCTTTAAAAAAAATGTCAAACGTTTTTCACCAGTAGTGTTAAAAGTTGGAAGTTTTCATAAAATAGATCGAACCAGAGGTCCAAGTTTAATTCGATTTATTTTGCAGCGAACAGTTTTTCTCTTGTTGAAAAGCAAAGCTAGCGTTGTACATTGAACAAATAATCTTATTACCTAAGCTTTGTATAAACTTGTACTAGATGTACTGCAATTGTGTATACTATTGATTTCTTTTCAATTTAATAAATGTTACATAAAGTGTTCCATGGCTGACTTCCATGCCTGATTGCAGAAGCCCATATTTTGATGTGGACTGGTATATAGCATTTCAGCACATGTATTTACCGCAAAATCTAAGCACACGTTATGACAAAAGTTGAGCTTAAATACTTGGTGAAAGCAGATATTACTAAAATTTACATGGACAAATTTTAATACCAATTCTAAACTCATGTACTTAAATTTGACTAGAGACTACTTGTAATTATATCATTGATGCAGTTTAATAAATCCAAAAATTATATTCCAATCATAATTAAAATGTAAATATTCTGAATATTCTTTCAGATTACTTGCTTCATTCTAATTACGTTTTCCCTAAAATCCTAATTCAGTGGAGGATCAGCAGCGCAATTCAGCTATATAATTGCGGCGGAAATCGGCCACAATGTACCTGAATCCAGCTACAATGTAGCGGAATTCAGCTACATAATAAAATAAAATATAAAATAAATAATTCAAACAATTTAGCCTTAAATTAACATATAAAAATTAAAAATGCTGAAAATTACGTAGTAAAATTGGTGAAATACGCGCGCGCCCGGGTAAACAAATGCAGCTGATAATTCCAAACATACGCATTCGGGAAAATGACACATATCACCAGAATCAGCATAAAAAACTACACCATAATTGATTAATTTCATATTAAAA
>JAQFZG010002245.1:0-17355 GCA_034695465.1 Entomobrya nicoleti
ACAACATTGTTAATCATTATCATGTATCGAATCGTTTCAGCTCCGTCGTTATGATCGCTATTACAGCGGGTTTATTAGCCTAGAACTTTGAAAAATAATTAAAAAACATAAGTTGTTTTTGTAGATTACATGACAAAGTTTTTCTGGTCTCAGACAGTTATTTAGTGAGACGCTTCTCAAAGCGGTTAGTGAGCAATAAATCTACCAAGTGTAAGCCCTAAAGTTCAAATCTAAAAATAACAGTTCGTAAACATGTTTGTCAAGCTGTAATATACTTTACGTAAAAATAGAAAATATTGTGTCTTACTTCTGGAGTCTGCTAAGTGGCTGTTTCGGTTTTTGTCTTGTTAACAAATTCTGGTTTTTTAATTCGAAATTGCCTTTTATAAATTATCAAAATGAAGATTATAACACTCTTTAATTTAGTCATTATTCCCTTAAGTTATCAAAAATCATTTGTACAAATATCTACTCCAATAAATTTGAATCAATTTATTAAACCTCTGTCAAACTCAAACTGCTTTGTTTACTTGAAAACATACATAAAACGTAATATATTAAAACCAGTTCATCCAATTTTGATCGAAAATTTACTACCTTCTAAAACAGTAAACTATTCAGGAACTCAGAAGACTTGTGCAAACACTAAAATGTATCAAGGTGTACAAGGTGCGTACTCCATTCACACAAATCACCCTTTTTGTCTACGCGTAGATAATCCCAAGTACTTTGGATCCGTAAAACCTTGGAACTGTCGAATTGAAATATCTCTTAATGCTGAAATACTAAGATATAGAAATCGTCTCCATATTTATTATAGTTTTGTGGTTTATCCTACCGCAATTCAAAAGCTTGTAGTCAAGCTGCTGCCAAGTTCTGTCCCTACACTTTACTTCTATTTATTAGAAGAACGGCAAACCAAGAAATATACAAGCAAGGATATTATAGCCACTTGGGCTAACGAATATATTTGGGATAATCGTCTTATAAATGCAGTAATATTAGTAGCTACCCTTTTGCCAAAAGATAATCAGTTTGATTTCAATAAATTCAAAGTGCTTTGTCCGGTGTGCTCCAGTGATCACCTATTTATTACAAATAGAGACTTAACCACTTTATACAATACCAACTTATTTGATAAAACCAATCTTGCATTTCACTTTAGAAATAAAGTTAACATGCAAGAAAGTGGTATAAGTTTTGGAAACGCATTTAGATCTTGTGGGGCAACTCCATTTAAAAACTCAAAATTAAATATTCCGGCGAACTCTCTCAAAAATAATTTAGCTTTGGTGTATGCACATGAATGGAAAACCATATTCAAAAATTATAGCTTTAGCGCACATCACACTAGAAATATATGTGTTAATGGGAAATCACATAAAGATGTGGACCTACCTGATGAAGAACACTATACCGAACTGTTTTTTGAAAGCTCGCATTACGAAAATATTAATTACCAGGCATATCCTTTCCACGTTAGAGACAAAACGGAAGCAGTTGGCTTTATAAGTTGTGGTCGTAAGTTTTTGAAAGCACTTCCGTTCGAAGAACTTATAACGGTGTTTGATAACAGGGTATGGATTTGTATAATAGTTACCATGGCATTTATTAGCTGCTTTCCTGTAATTTTAGGACAAGCACAGGCTTTTTACTTAAATCACATTCTGAGAAATCTTGAAATATTAGTACGACTTATTATAGGCCTAGATATTCCGGAAGCGTCATTACTGTCAAAAAACAAATTTGCGGTGTTTATAACCTCTATATTTGCATTGACTACAATTGTTCTAAATAATGCATACAAAAGCGAAAATATTTCATGAATCACCAAATCTCGGGAATTCGTTCCGTATACTCATTTGGATGAGTTATTGCTTCATAACTATTCGATTTTTACTAGAATAAATAGTATTGATCTATTTTACTCAGGCCGACCAGGTTTTCGTAATTTATTTGTTGGAGTTCATACTTACGACTTATATTTAAATGACGAGTATCACATTATTATCGAATCAGATGTAAGAGCAATTGGATCTAATCAATTTTTAGAAAAACTAAATTTGAATTCAAGTTTACAACCTTCCCTAAATCAGACTGTGTACGATAACTTACAAGTACTTTCTGAACCTAACGAAAAAAGTCGAGGTGTTAAAAATGGAATCTTTAAGGAGGCAGTTTTAAGACAAGATGAACTCAACATGTGGAAACGGATAAACAAATGTAAAAATACGGCACTTTTACTCCCAAGTACAAAAATGCAGGATGTTGTTAAAAATATGTTGAAAGAGAATCCAAAGGTAGTAAAATATGTTGACATTGGAAAAGAAATTTATTTCAAGCCAGCATTTCTATTTGGATTTACTGGACCACTTCCCTTTCACATTGTACGTAAAATGGATGGCATGAAAACATCTGGTATTTTTGAGTGGTGGCAAACCGTTTTGGTGAATAATGATCAAGCTAAAGTTCTATTGAGGACGAACACTTTTGAACCTTCGTCAATGAATGGAAATATATTGGTAGTATTCGTTATATTTTTTGGAGGTGTGATCTTTGGAATTATTTGTTTCGTCATTGAATGGTTTTTATTAGGCATGGGGTTTAGCTGTTTTAAGAAGTTAGTAAATCGCACAATTGTAACACACTTCTAAATATGCGAATTTTTTAAACAAAGGTAAAGCAGTATTACAATTAATTTTTAGTTACAATTTAACAATAAATAAATTTCAAAATAAATATGTACCTGTGAAATGAATAAAGTCTTTTAAAGAAATTATATTTTTATTTCATATTTTTTCTCTGTGAGCTCTACAGTAGCCGTAAAATTCAACTCCGTATGCTTTCACTCTTTTAATTATTCCCACAGAAAACCAACCGGTGTTTAAATAGCTTCATATAAAGAGACAACAATCTATCTCCATCCAGACAGTGAGCGAATTTAAAATGTCAGTTGCTTGCATGTAATTTTTACAATTGACAAATTCAGAGAACTTTTACCTGCATAACTAATAGCATATAATATGCGAGCTCAATTGTAATTATTTACAGCTCGTTAACTCTATTCGCAAAATATAGAATTTTGGTGAAAGTAATTGCCAGTCTATTGAAAAACTGTCATAAGCATCCAGCTAACAATGTATACTTCGAATTATTTTCATTTTTTAAAGAATGGTAATACTATTAGCTGCCTGAAAGTTCTCAGAGTACTTCTATTTGTCATGATATTTAATTTAAACGAGTATATATTTATGTATAAATCTAAATTTTGACTTTGAAGATTACATATTATGCAACTTTCATCAAACTGTGGTTCTTAGGACATGAAACTTACAATTAGATAGATACTTTATAAAAAGAACTTTTGGAATACATAAAATTCCACCTATTCTTTTAAAGCCAGACTCAATTTTTGTTTTTCATTTTTCGTTCAAAGAAGTTTTTTGAACTGTTAAGCATCACAATAGTAATTAAATAAGTCACAATGGTTTTCTCCAGGAAATTTTCTATCATCTTGAAAAGAATAATATTAATTCCGTTCATAAAAAACCATTTCCAAAGCATTTTTTAACTTGAAATGATAAAAGAGAATTGAATTCCAAACCACGGGAATTATTATTTAATGTTAAGAGCCATTTAAATAAGGTTTATCAAGAATAAAAGCTAATAACCAATTCTGATTTTTTTTATACTGGTTTTATGGTACATTTAAAACCAGCAAGGTATTTAATCATGTATTTATAAAGTTTGGTTGTTGTTTCGGTTTTTCTAGTGATTTTAAATTGCACTCTAGAGTATCATCATTATTTTTTTGCTTTCCCTATTATTTATCCTGAGTACAAAAGGTTTACAATTAGCTTGTCTTTTTTCTTTGATCTTTTATTAAAACCTGGCAAGCTTTTATTTGTTATGTTTTGATTCCCAAAGCCAGTCTCATCAACTTCTTGGTAAATATTGGTCTATGATATTGTAAAATTTAATTTACCTCTTACAAACAACAAACAATCAAACAAACAAAGACAAAATAAACAGAGAAGGTGGATTGCCAAGAAATTGAGACGACGAAACTCGAAAGCGAAATTTAGCTAGAAAGTCATAGAAATGAGTTGGTTTATATTTTATCTGGCACGTGTTTGGTTGTAGGCATTTTGCAATTATTAAATTCGTACATTGCGTATTTATCCCAGTGTTTACATTGGTGTAATCAGCTAGCCAGTTATGTAACTGCCCGATAGGGATCATCTATGTAATTGTTCATCTTAGATCATTGCTTTAAAAAAATGTCGTAATTTAAAATAAACTTTACTTGGTAAATTGTTTTAAGGTAATTAACAATAAATTTAAAAAAAAGCAATGACACCACATTTAAACATGAACCAAATGGTTACAAGATATGCATCTTACATTGGGCTACCTGAAAAATGTGCCATACGACTATGTTCGTTTGATTATGTTTTTTGTTGTTCCAAGCTAATTTTATGCATATGTATTTTATATAAGCGCATCAAAATTCTCAAGTTTCTCCAACGGCTAATAAACATACAAGTGTGGGTTCATGGCTGGGCTGCGTATTTTTTTATATTTTTCAGCAGGATGAAAAGAGGACAGGAGAAAGGTATTCTGCTTTCACTTGAGTGATAGCTTTCACCGAGGAAGGAACTTGGTATGAGATTCGTTTCTTTAACTTTTTCCAAAAGTAAAAGTTGGGGTAAAAGTAGACTAGAAGGTTTTTATGGGATATTTGTGAGTGAGATCAAAAATACAACAAGTGTTGAAGTGTGGACTTAATTGTTTGATCGTTTTCTGATATAAGTTTTTATAAAAGATTGTAGGTTAAGTTTGTAATAAGGTTAAGAAGCAGCTATATAAAAACATTTAACATTTATTTAACGATAAAGATTTAGCAACCGAAATAACAATGATGACCTTGTACAGTGAAATGTATAGACAAAATTTATCAACCGAGGACATTTCTACTTTGAATGATTCTTCAGCGAGAGATGATATACTTGCTAGTAATTCAAGTCAGTCATCAATTGATATTTTGCCAATTGATATGCGGTTTAATCCAGGGCACGTCATATCCATTTCCATGTACACTGTGCTATTAGTTCTATCTTCAGTTGGTAAGCAGTTTTGAGTGTTTTTTTCACAATTTCTGAAATCTAAGTAAATATTTGGCAACACTAAAATAATTGAAGTTGAGTAAAATAATAAATCGTTTCGATTTTTAAACGGAATGAAAAATACCCCAAAAAATTCTTCATTTTTTTGGCAAATTAATAAAAGTGTACAAATTTGTGTTGAAATTTTTAATTTTAACTATAGGTAACATCACCGTACTTACTGCAATTCTAAGGAGAAAACAACGTCGAGAATTTTTGTTACGAATTGATTTGCTTCTGCTCAACCTAACAATTGCTGATTTGATGGTAAAGTTTGTCTAAATCGAAAAAAGGAACGAACTATATATTTTTGTCAAATCCCCAATTTCGCTTTATTTGCACTTTATTCGTTAGGTAACATTTTTCATGATGCCCTTGGAAATCGTATGGGCTGCCACTGTGGAATGGAAAGCTGGAGATTTCATGTGTCGTACGATGGCATTCTTTCGAATATTTGGACTCTATCTGTCTGGATTTCTACTCGTTTGTCTGGCGCTGGATAGGTAAGTTTCTTATTTTTAAAAAAGCCTAAAAGGTAAGCAGTTAGAAGTATAAATTCGTTTCTACGAAAACAGTTTCAATATAAGGGCAATTCAATTTACTTGGCATTGTAAAGCTACGCTTCTATTGAAAAAAATACAAAACAACAAGCCAACTTTATGGGCTGAACAGAGTTCCCAAGTATTATATTTTTGCTCAAAATCTTTTGTCAACTTAAACTGAAAAAAAATATAAGCTAACAAACTACAAGAAATAAATATTGCATTATATACAGTTTTCAATCTATATTCAACTTTTACTAAAGCCTAACTACTATTACTACACATACACAAATAGCTTTCGGTAGTTTTAATTCAGAATTTACAATCTTCTAGTTTTGTACACACGATGGATAGAATTGTTTGTGAAAAAGTTCACGTATTCTTAGAAAGCTTCAAACAGGGTTCACTCGTAATACAAAATTTATATTTACCAAGGTAACTCCCTTGAGAGCATTATGTTTTCCATTCATTTCATTCAACAGCATGTCATGTACTTAGTTTTTTGTAAAACGCAGTTCTCTTCGAAAAAAGAGCAAATCCTTCAAAAAAAAAGATTTTATCTTATTTATTAAAAAACAGATGGACAGAAAGTGTTCACCATACAAATGAATACATTCTCCTTTCCAGGTATTCTAGAAATGCTTTTATGTGTTTTGGAAGTTCCTCATTCAGGTAGTCAGGGATTGCTAGCGTTTCGGTTATATAAGCATGGTGAAAGTGGATAAAACGGAAGTGTTATCCTTTCCATTTTAATTTTAGGTACTGGGCAGTCCGCTACCCAATGCAAGGAAGAGCTTCCACAAAGCGAGCAAAACTGATGGCTACTTCTGCATGGATATTATCTTGTTTTTGTAGTTTTCCACAGGTACGCATTCATCTATAAAATATATTTGAATAAAAAAATAATAGTAAATTCCAAACGTTTACAATTTAATGCATCCTGCATAGCAACCTAAAAGAAACTCTAGTGAATATTTAATAAGCGTATAAGCAATTGCTGACCTGTGTTCTAAAAATGTTTAAATATTTATTATAACAGATACTTATATTTCACGTTGAACGGCATCCAGTACACACCTGGTTTACACAATGTGTTACCTACAACACGTTTCCGGAACCTATGTATGAGCTATTGTACAATATATTTGTGATAGTGATGATGTACGCACTACCACTACTACTTATTATAGTGCTTTACACATCAATAGCTGTGGAGCTGGGTAAAAGGGGAGTTTTATCGAGGAGGACGTTTGGACCTGCGGGTAAGTTTAAAAAATGAAAACGTTTTTGATTTAAAAGTAATTTTAATGCCATCATTTAAATTTATTATTCTAGTTGGTTTACGAAGAAGTGGAGCGGACAACATTGACCTTGCAAAGGTTAAGTCAATCCAAATGACTTTTGTGATTGCAGCTGCTTTTCTTATATGCTGGACCCCATATTATGTAATGTGTATTTGGTAAGTATAATTAAGATGGTCATTATTTTTTTAACAAGTTGGAATACTCACAATTTTTTTTCCAAATAGGTACTGGGTTGACCCAGAGTCGGCAAAAAATGTTGATCAACGAATACAAAAAGGACTTTTCATTTTTGCATGCACAAATTCAGCATTCAATCCCATCGTTTATGGACTATTTAACATTGAGTCAATATTTGGCAGAAGAATTTTGGTGAGCTCAAATATTACCAATTGTTTATATTGACTTGTAAGTCGAACTATGTATGGAATATTTTGATTTTCATCTAATTTAGAGACAATCATTTGAAATGAGTATGCGTTCTAACAACCAACAGTCGACCATTCGAGCACGAAATGTTCAGCGGTGTGCTGAAGCTTTAAGAAAAATTGTTCCTGTGCAAATGGTTCTATAAGGAAATGTGCATAAGACAGAATTCCCGACTATGCTAACGGCAAACGGGAATTTACACAGTGTGTAAGAAAAATCTGTAACAAATCTGGCGAATAAAATAATCTGGAGTGCTAATAACAACTAAAAAAGTGACAAAGTTAACCATTGGATATAAATATTGAAATAGGTTTGGTATCACTAATTGGTAAATTAATTTAAATATATATATATGTTTTTGGTTTGTGGATTAGACAGTTGTTGTGACAGATGCTACTTAAACTTACAAAAATATGATCTGCATTTTTTTGTATTTCTCATAACTTTTTTTTACATAATTTTTATTAATATTTTATAGCACAATTAAATATTGAATCTAAAAATAAACCAGAATTTTTTTTAAACTCTATCTTGATAAAGAATTTTTTTCTGGCAAAATAAACCATTTAAAAACAAAAATAATTTTAACTTAATTTTTTACAAAAATAAAACCAATAAAAATCAACCAATTAATAAAAAGATTATTTATTCGAAATATAACTAAACTAAAGTTTTACTATTTGCCCATCTAAATCAATCTAAATATATTCGAACTGCAATTGGCTTTTTACATATTTTTCTCCGTAAGTACCATTGTGGCGGTAAAGTTTAACTCTGTATCCACTATTGCTAGTGCAGTATATTTCCTAACTCTACTGATTCCACCTACAGAAAATCCAACTGGCGGACAAGCCCTTAGGTTTAATACATCCATACGGGATTTTAATTTATCCCTCCATGAAAATTTGAACACTTCAACTTGTTTGTTTGGAATTGCTGCCAACGTTATAAGCAGAAAATCTACAGCAACACCAATCAAAAATATAAAACATGCACAAATGTACAACAAAATTGGAATATGTTTACTGGAATACATTGCCACTGCAATGTATCCACAAGCCGAAGTAGCAATAATTCCCATTCCTGCCAAAACTCCCATAAATCTACTTACAATTAAGTTACTAATAATAATGAGTATCTGTAGCTCACGAAACGTTCGTAGACAAGTGTAAAATGAATAGCGTTTCAATATTTTGAGTGATGATTTTGTTTCCAAGGGAAATAAATCATTTGTACTAATAATTATCATTGATTCTAATGCGACGACTGATATAAGAATTATAGCTAAACCAATTATGACAAGTAGGAGCACTATTAACGAGATACCTAAGCTCGATATTATTTTTATTGGAATTTCTATTTGCCAATAAACGAGTTTGCTGTGCCCTATAAGATGTTTTGTTAAAAAGATAAGTGCCACTTGAAATACGTCATAATTTCGAATTAATGGGATTCCTCCAAATATGAGAGGAACTGCAAGAAAGCTTTGCGCTAATTGCCAAACACCAAAGCGAATAAAGATTTCAATTGGATGATTATATTTACCTGAATAAAAAGACACAAGATAAAATATTTCTAAACTAAGTAAATATTTTTTTAAATACTTTGTCATTGTAAAATCTTACCAAATTTATGTGGGACAGATTTGAACCGTTGAGCTATCAAAAATACTAATTCGTTTGTATGATTTTGAAACACTTCACAAGCTGCCCATCCTATTACACTCAATGAGAGTAATAATAAATAATAGCAAGTCTGCTCGAATTCTTTATTATATTTCCAGTTAGAAATAACCCATTGAAGCCTTCCTGCTGAAAAAGTAATCGTGTAGAGAAGAAAAAGTTTCGTTGCGAACTGAGTACACTTATTTGTAGCTGAAATCTGTGGATTGTGGATTACCCGAATAGTAGAATAGTATGAAAGGAATTTTATGGGAAGAGGGTAAACTTTTTGCAATTGAAAAAGAATATCTAGGCATCCTTGGGTTAAAGCCATTGCGAATTCACTACTTGAAATATTTCAAATGCTAAATTGGGGTTTTTAGACACAACGTATGGTGAAATGGCAACGAAATTCAATTTTTTTTTGTACAACATTCAAGTGGAAGAACACGACTACTTTGGTACATAGTTCTTTAGGTGGCGTTATTACAGGTACGGCATAATGTTATATCTGCTTATAACATAATATTTCAATTTAATATGAATCTTTGTCTTATTTTTCTAAAAAAAATGTTTGGCCACACTTGAAAGTCAAAACATTATTTTATGCTATATTTGGTTAGAATTGATTTTAAAATATCTATTAAATTTTGCATAATCAATGCTGATTAGCGAAAATATCAAATAAATATGGAAAAGTTATAAAAACGATTTCATAACTTGTTTTATGGAACACTACCTCATGTATTTAAAGCCAATATACCATACTAAGTAGCTATGAGTTTCTGTATTTTGTGGCTCTCAAAATACTTGTAATTGCATATAAGCTTCGAATAAATTTTAAAATTTGGGCGTCTTGCTGTATGTAAATCCCCACAAACCATTCCTTAAAATGTAAAAAAATCCTATAGCTTTAAAAATTACTTAAGCGTCTTAATGTATAAAATCTATGCTACAATATGAATAATTATGACCACAAATGAAGGACTGTATTCTTGACTTTAACGTAACCATCATACTGAATACAATGAACGTCCACGTAAATACTAAATTATAGATGAACACGTGAATTTGATTTCGTATCTACTATGGAAGCGTTTTTTTACATTTATCTTTTGAGTTCAGAAAAAATCCAAAAATCGATTGCTTAAAATAAATAATTTGGAAAATCAATGGCAAAGTACTTTTTGTGTTAAACTTTGTTTAAAGTTTAAAGTTAAACACGTGGATCTTTTAACTGATTAACAATAGTTTCAAATCAAAAAGTTGTTTTTAATCTAGATATAATTTAATTTAAGATACACGTCTTTGAATAAACATTATTGATTCAGGCAAATACTGGTGGAAATATTATAGAATCGATTTCATAAGCTTTTTAGTTTTACCGTAATTTACGTCATGTATTAAAGCCATATACAATAAAACTACCGTGTATAAAGAAAATCAGTATATAATTTGATAAAAGAGTATATTTTTCGGAAACAGCAAAAAAACTTCTTAAAATAGGAATTATGATTTTCGTATTTAAACCATAATTTTTTAGCGATTATGCTGAATGTTCTGATGTTACCTAGTAATACCTCTTGACATGGCTAACCTCTAACTTCTGATAAAAATTGAAAAAAAATACAATAGAGGAGTTAAGTGCTTGATTTAAATTAGTTCTTACATTGATTCAACATATTTTTGCCAGCTTGAAGAATAATAACCTACTTAGCTACACAATGACTGCTCTGAATTAGAAAATCCATAACAAAGAGATAAATCAAGCAGGATTCATAAAGTTCACAAATTAGAAGGGGTATTTTTAATCAAATCTGCTAGTATATACCATAACACATCTTGTAACTGTTGCATCGGATTGTCGGATTGAATTTAAAACGTTTGATGTGCTCATTAACTTGGAATAACATTTATTGAATAAATTACTGCGATAGGAATTATATGTTTTCCGCGAATAAATTTTTTCTTGCCATACAATACTTGCCATTGTTCATGATTTGGTTTCAAGACCCGATAAGATAAAAGCTTGATCGGGGTTTTGATCAATTTAGGGATTTGTTTTGGTTGACAGGTATTTTTTTAAAGCTAAACGCATGATCTTAAATCTTAAAGGCTTACTTAAAGCCTTGAATTCAATTAAGCACGAATTGGTTGTTGGTAAATCTTTTTTATCAGAATTACTTAAATTTTGTATATTTTTTTTGGAAATTCCACGATTATAAAACAAAAAACTTTGCCCGCTTTCATTTTTGAAAAAGCAGACGGCAAGCTAGTGAAAAGTTGGATTCTGAATAAAAAATCTCTTTAACCAAAAATTGAATGGCAATATTATTTATAAAAATTAACTTAAATTAAACTAGATTCTTGAAAAATCTCATGGTATTATTGTAAAAAATTAACCACATGTTTACATCGAACTAGCTATATCTTAAAACAAGAATCAAACATTTTTAATAAAATTCAACCATATATTTAATGTATATTTTAAATAGATAAGTAATCCGTACCCTTCAAATATTATATTGTCTTGCCCGCATTTTTAACGAAGGTTACTAGGTTAGCCGTAATTTTATTAGAAATTATTCATACGTTAACAATAAAAAATTTACAAGTGCTTTATTAAAATTTTTCCATAGGTTAATAATATTGGCCCGAAATATACATATAATAATAAAATCTACCAGTATTTCAAATAATATTTATCATAATTTTTACTAAACATATTCATATAATAGTACTTAAATCTACCCATGTTTCTAATGAAATGATACAGGAGCATTTGTATAGTTTTTATTTTAAACTAATTACATTCCTACTGATTCGTTATTCAAACCGCATGAAAATAATGAATTTTGCAAATGTCGTTCACATATTTTTCTCGGTAAGTACCATAGTGGCACTAAAGTTCAACTCCGTATCTACTTTTGCAAGTGCAGTATATTTCCTAACTCTACTGACTAAACCCACAGAAAATCCCTCAGGTGGGCAAGCCCTAAGGTCTAATTTCTCATTACGGGATTTAAACTGATACCTCCAATAACTCTTGAACTTTTCAACTTGTTTATTTGGAATTGCTGCCAAAGTTATAAACAGAAAATCCACGGCAACACCAACACAAAATATCAAACATGCACAAATGTACAACAAAATTGGAAACTGTTTGCTGGAATACATTGATACTGCAATATATCCACCAACTGCTGTAGAAATAATTCCCATTCCTGCCAAAACTCCCATAAATCTACCAATAATTAAGTTACTAATAATAATGAGTATCTGAAGCTCACGAAACGTTTTTAGACAAGTGTAAAATGAATAGGGTTTGAATATTTTGAGTGAAAATATCTTGTGCAAAGGGAATAGATCTTGTGTGCTAATAATTATCATTGATTCTAGTGCTATTACCGATATAAGAATGATAACTAAAACAATTATAACAAGTTGGAGCACTACTAAAAAAGAACATAGAAACGATAATATTTTTATTGGAATATTTAACTGCCTGTCAATGAGTTTGCTGTTCCCAGTGAAAAGTTTTGTTAAAAACATCAGTGACACTTGAGAAATGTCATAAGTTCGAATTAAGGGGATTCCTCCAAATATGAGGGGAACTGCTAGAAAGCTTTGTGCTAATTCCCAAACACAAAAGCGAATGAAAATTTCATGTCGACTATTAAAATTGCCTGAAAACAAAAGTCAACCCTTAAGTTTTTCCAAAGAAATTAAATATTTTAAACATAGTGAATACGGATTCTTACCATGCTTATGTGGAACCAATTTGAATTGTTGAGTTATCAAAAAGATTATTTCATTTGTATGATTTTCAAACACTGCACAAGCTGCCCATCCTATTACACTTGTACTTGCACTTGCCAGTGAAAGTACTAATAAATAGAAGCATAACTGCTCAAAGTCTTTGGTGTGCTTCCAGTTAGAAATGATCCATTGAAGCCTCCCAACAGAAAAAGTAATGATATAGAGGAAAGAAAGTTTCCATGCAAACCGAGTACACTTGTTTAAAGCTAAAATCTGTGAATTGTGGATTACCCGAACATTAGAACGATATGAAAGGAATTTTATTGGAAGAGGACAAATTTTTTGTAACTGAAAAAGGGTATCTAAGCAACCTTGTGTTAAAGCCATGGCAAATACTCAACTAAAAAAACTTTCAAATGCGAACATTTGAAAGTTTGTGATTTGTATTGAAAAAATGGCCAAATGATTTGTATTGTTTTGTAGCCAAAGTGGACATACATAATTCTGGCAAAAAATAAGGTCAACAAAGCATACCATGTGGTTAGGAGCTTCCCTTGTTTCAAGGCCGTCGAAACATTTGTCAAGAAAGACTTCGAATTTTGTAGGAATGTATAGCTAATAAATTCCATCAAACCAATCGAGTTTAACAAAATCCTTGAGTATATTTATAAATGGGTATTTATCCATTATTTAATAATCTTTCCGGAAGTATACGTATAGCTGATATCGGTTTTTAAAATTTTGGCCATTTACATGGTCAAACATAAGTAATATAACTATTTTTTGTCGTTTTAAGGTAACCAGCATAATTAATAATACCAAAAGACCACTAAAATTATTATTTAGTAATAAATAGATATATGAAACAGCTTTTCGGTTAACTGAACATTTTGTTTACTTTTTCAGTCATCCAATTTTTGCAAAATTAGATTTTGCAAATTTTTTTATTGCCAAACAATAATTTTTGCTTGACTTAGTATGCCTTAAAAGACCAAATTCCAATATTGCATATGTACTATGATTTTATTTTTTCCGAATACAGGGAAGCTAGTTTATAAAGAATACCAAATACTAGAGAAGAAACATGATAATGGATTTTTGTTCCCTTATTCACAGCTTCATTAATTATGTAAGCCCTTATAAAGCGAAAAGATCAACGAGCCATTTGTAATTTGAATTGAGAGAGTGAAGCAACGAGGAAGCATAAATGAAAGTGCGTGGTGCAGGACCGTTTAACTAATGTGGCCCCAAATGAATTTAACAGATGGAATCTGTACTTGTATCTAGTTACCATGTAGCACAAAAAATATTTTTCCAAACACTCCATTTCAGTATAAAATTTGACGAGCGTAGTTTCACAAGTAAATCATGCAATTTAATTAAAAAAACATAGGCCAAATTTTAATTAACTTTTAATAGTTTATGAATGTCAGTGCATTTGTAACAGTTACATGTAACAGTAAATCATGACAAACCAAAAAATAAATTACACAGTTATTCTTAAAACTTAACACAACATTCTAAACGCAACCATTTTTCATATAAATAAATCACTTTTAAACATTAAACCATTAATTAGAGTAAACCATAATTACTGTAAAAAAAATAAACCATTACAAACAATTAAACTAAACTCAATTTTTAAACTCAAACCATCGAAAACTATAAAATTTGTAAAAAATCAATAAATCGGTTTAAAGAGTATTTCTACGAAATAAAACTAAATTATAGTTCTTCTATTTGTCCATCCAAATCTAATTTAATTCATCCACCTTTCAAACATCTTTCACATATTCCTCTCCGTAAGTACCATTGTGGCGGTAAAGTTCAACTCTGTATCTACTATGGAAAGTGCAGTATGTTTCTTAACTCTAGTAACCAAACACAATGAAAACCCAACTGGTGGACAAGCTCTTAGGTTTAATTTCTCTTTACGAGATTTTAACTGATACCTCCAATAACACTTATACGCCTCAACTGTTTTATTTGGAATTGCTGCCAAAGTTATAAGCAGAAAATCCACAGCAACCCCAATCACAAATATCAAACATGCACAAATATACAACAAAATTGGAATATGTTTACTGGAATACATTGCTACTGCAATATACCCACAAACCGAAGTAACAATTATGCCCATTCCTGCCAAAACACCCATAAATCTACCGAGAATTAAGTTAGTAATAATAATGAGTATCTGAAGCTCACGAAACGTTTTTAGACAAGTGTAAAATGAATAGCGCTTCAATATTTTAAGTGATAATATCTTCTGCGAAGGGAATAAATCATTTGTACTAATAGTTATCATTGATTCTAATGCTATTACTGATATAAGAATTATAACTAAACCAATTATAACAAGTTGGAGCACTACTAAAAAGGAACATAGAAACGATATTAATTTTATTAAAATATTTAGCTTCCAATCAATGAGTTTGCTGGTCCGTAGGAGGTGTTTTGTGAAAAACACTAGTAGCACTTGAAATATGTCATAAGTTCGAATTAATGGGATTCCTCCAAATATAAGAGGAACCGCAAAAAAGCCTTGTGCTAATTGCCAAACACAAAAGCGAATGAAGATTTCTTGAGGACGCTTAAGTTTACCTAAAAACAAATGTCAAAGGTAAAAGGTTTCTAATGGAAATGCATAATATTGTAAATATTTTTTAAAAGTTAAATCTTACCAAACTTATGTGGAACCAATTTAAATCGTTGAGTTATCAAAAAGACTACTTCGTTTGTATGCTTTTCAAACACTGCACAAGCTGCCCATCCTATTACACTTAATGAGAGTACTAATATATAATAGCAAGACTGCTCAAAATCTTTGTTGCATTTCCAGTTGGCCAGAACCCATTGAAGCCTTCCAGCAGCAAACGCAATGGTACAGAGAAAAAAAAGTTTCCATGCAAACTGGGTACACTTGTTTGAAGCTAAAGGTTGTGGATTGTGGATCACCCGAATGGTGGAAAAATAAGAAAGGAATTTTATTGGAAGAGGGCAAACTTTTTGTAGTAGAAAAATAATATCTAAGCATCCTTGTGTTAAAGCCATTTGCAAAATTATGACTTGAAATATTTAAAATGCTAAACTGGGTTTTTAGGCACAATATACTGAGAAATGGCAACGAAATACAAATGCGTTGTACAACATTCAAGTAGAAGAACAAGACTACTTTGGAACATAGTTTTTTTAGGTTGCGTTGCTACGTAAACGGTATATTATTATATCTGCTTATGACATAATTTATCAATTTAATATAAGTCTAAAATTTTGCGTTAGCTTTGGTTGGTTAGAATTGAATTAAAAATATATATTGAATTTGGCATAATCAATACTACTTATCCTAAAATCGTTTTTAGTTGAAAATTTGAACGTAATGCTGCATGTTAATCTTCACAGACAATTCCTAAACTGTGAAAAAATCATATAGCTTTTAAAAAAGTTCTAAAGCGTCTTATTGGATAAAATCTATATATTACAATATCATTATCTAAGAGCACAAATGAAGGATTATATTCTTGAGTTTAAAGTAAACCATAATGCTAATATTGAACGTCGACGATGATAATGAATTATAGATGAACACGTGAATTCGATTTCATATCAACCATTTTTTTTAAATTTTAAGTAAAAAAAAATCCAAAAATCGATTGCTTAAAAAAAATTGGAAAAATCAATGACAAAGTACTTTTTGTATTACACTTAACAAATTTAAACACGTGGATCTATTAACTGATTTACCATAGTTTGCAATAAAAAAGTTATTTTTAACTATATATAATTTAATTGAAGATACACGTGTTTGAATCAAAATTATTGATCAGGTGAATAACATAATGGTAGAAAAGTTATTGTTTTAAAATTACAACGTTTTTGATGCATAAAATAAATCAATTTTTAGACTAAATTGACAAAATATCCGGTGGTACTTTAGCCAACAAAAATAATTCCAGAAATTATAAAATGTATTAAGGTCAATAAAGCATATGTGTTTATGAGCTTCCGTTATTTCAAGTTATATAAAGTTATCGCAGTATATAATTCCCCACAGTACCCAGGGCTCCCTAAACTGCTTAAAAATCCTTGAGTATATGTATAAATGAGCATTTAGTCATTTAAAAAATAATTCCAGGACTTCATGTAAATATTCGAATGCATTGTTACTGCAACATGCAAGTTACAAGTTAAATGATGATGTACGTGTTAATTTTTTTTACAAACCGACATTTAATGTAATAATAGTTTGTAGTCTTATTCTAATTATAATAGTTTTCAAAATAATTTAATGCCATTTAGTTAACAAAACCACATCTTAAATTCCCTAACGGGTATATTTAACGAAATCTTACTTATATTTTTAGAAAACTTATACAAATCATTTAAAATACATTCCCTCATTTACTCTAACAATAAGCAACAACTAATTTCCCCAATTCCTTCTAATCTTTTCTACTTTTCTCTTAACCTTCTTGTTTCGTAGTCTTCATCATCCGTG